>JBAJHY010000005.1:2793221-2803244 GCA_037177095.1 Craterocephalus marjoriae | reverse complement strand
CCGGCCCAAAAGCACGTCTGACACACGGCGGCCCACCGGGCAAATGCCCAAAATCACAGATTGCCAGTCCGAGCCTGGACTTATACAGTACAAAGGCAAAAAAATAAGAAAATTCCACAGCTTGTGCTGTAGGGAGACCAGGGATTGTCACATGGGTATGTTGTCACATTGCAATCATCTTCTTCACCAGCGAGCACATAAAAAAAGTAGAATACAAGTTATTCTTCCTTTACATAGTCATCATTTCTGTTTTATGCCAACTTTAAGCTGGAGCTAGCTTTGACAAACATTGGCACGGGGCAACTTGTCTCAATCATTTTGGGGTAAGCTGTTACACGTGAAAAGGACGGTTAACCTGCAGAGAAAAGAGAGGTGTATTGCTATTCTCACCAGTACACCCGGGAGGGAGGTATTGGAAGCCGAAAAGCTGGTACAGGGGGAAAAGGGTCTATTCAAAAAGAAATGTGAGGCAACTAAATCCAAAATACTAAAGAAGCAAAGCACAGGGAAGAAAAACAAAAACTCCAGATGAATCCTCATCAGAAGATGAGTCCCTGTGCCTGGTCTGTGTAGAGCCATTTGGAAACAGCTACCCAGGACAAAACTGGGTGCAATATGTAAAATGCAAAAGATGGACCCATGTTAAACGCACCACTGAAAAATCAGTCTACATATGCCAGACCTGTGATTTCAGATGAGTTGGACTAGCTTAAGAAAGGTAAAACAGGCAACAGAGGCAATCTGGACTTCATTCTTTATTACATGCTATTTTGCGTTACTGTTTGTTCAGTCGCCATGTTAAATACCTTCTTTAAATTCAGTGATAAACACTGTCTGTGTGTGACTTCAGCGTTCACTTTCAAGTTAAAAACACACAACAAAAATATTTGTGTCCTTGTTTTATTAGTTGCAAAATCCAGTGTGACATCTCACACCATAGTGAGACAACTAACACGTTAGTGAGGCATCATGTCACATGTTCACATTCTCCAATTGGCTGGCTATAACTGCACTGACAAAAGATATGAACATAACATGTATACAAAATATATACCTGAGGCTTTGGTCTTTCATCTGGTCCACACTTTATTCTATATGATGTATTGATTCTAAGAAATATGAAAGGGAGTAAAAAGTGTGATAGCAAGCCCTGGTCTCTCTCTACCTCAGAGGTGTCTGTGTCCACCAGCTTCAAAATTCCAGCCAGTATGAGTGTTGGTCTGGTTCTTTATTTAACACAAGTAAATTATCCTGTAATTTCTTTCAGTGTGTACCAGGTGCTTCTTCTGAGATAGAGCTGGTTAAGTTCTTTAACCTTCTAATAATGGAATTACTTTTTTAATGGCCAGAGAGTTCAGAAAGTTATTTCTCTTAAAGCTAGAGTATATGATTTCAAATATTGTTCCTTATTAATAATCTCATTTAGATAGTGTTTATGGTCCTGCAATGAAATCCTTACAAAATGAAGAGCAAAAAAATTGAAAAAAAAAAATCTAATCAGTCTATCAGGTGTACAGCTACAGAGAAGCTGACCAATGTAAGCCATGCGACCCAGACGGCTTACATTGTTCAGCTTCTCTCATCGAAACACCTACTGTAGCTTTACTTCACCCAGAACTTGCCTCTGCCTCCACTGCGCACAATTTAGAGGCAGGCCAAAGGAGGAGGGACTTCTCAGCTGTTTTGTTTCAAATCCTCTTTTCTCTCGGTGGAAATCGTATACTCTGGCTTTAATTACATGGCCGCTGCAGGAACCAGGCGACAAATAAAGTTGTTTCATTCCTAAAAGTGCCCAGTTTGGATAATATTGTCATCCACTTTGAGATTACCTGGGATTTCTTTGGTGAACCTTGCAGGTAGAGTCCAGCACTGCTGTGTTGGTAGCAGTGTATATTTCATCATCATGAAGCTGCTACTGACACTGAATGTGACATTAACAGTTCAGTTGTTGCTGTAACCTGAATGTAGTCAGGGGATCTCTGGAGATTCAGGCCACACTCTTCTCTCTACTACACTTCAAACTTTTGTCAGTTGCTCTGCTAGAGAAAGCAAAATGTCAGATTTATTCTGTGCCAAATGCCACAGACGCATTGACATCCTTTGCCTGTCCACCATTAAGCAGAGCAGACTATAATCTGGGACTTCTCGCCTCCACCTACAGACCATGTGTTACAGCAGTCTGTGATCAGATGTACTGGGAGGAGGTGATTAACAATGTCAATCAATTTTTATTGAATGTGACTAAGTCAAAGGAAATAATTTTTGGATCAGAAATTGAACATTATTTTTAATCTAGGAGAAAACGTGGTGAAGGGACCACAGATGTGATCATCCGGACTGTGTTTTACTGTTCCACATCACATGCACCGGCTTCTCTTCCTGTGCACAAGAATGATGTACGTTGCCCAAGGATGACGTTAAGGTTGGATGTATGTCGGACACAGACAATCAGACAATCATTCTGCTTGCAACGATGCTGGACAAGGTGAAAGAAAAAAAAAAAGAATATCAAACCTAAAAGTAACTTTACCTCGGTCTCAGTAAAACTGGAATTAAAGACTGGCAAAAGCCAAACAGTGAGACAAATTGCAAGTCCTATAAATGCACTTGAAATGTTATTCAAAAGCATCAACTGACCTGTAATTTGAAAAAAAGAAATCAGGCCGAACAATTTGTGAGTAGCATAACTTATAATTCGAACTGCAGTGCTAAAAGAGATATAATGATGTAATTGATTTAGGGTTTTTAAACTGACAATTGCTCCTGTATTACGACAAATGCAATCCTTTGGTGAAAAAAATAGATTTGGATAACAGCAGAGTAATTGCGCAAGACTCTGCATCACTAAGTCAAGTCTGGAGCACTCGTAAAATCCGTTCGTACCTGAGGAAAGATTCGAAATACGGAAAAATTGGTGAATGCAGCATTTTCTACATCGCTCGTATGAGCCATTTAAGAATGAATCGGCTCGTACGAGTGCTTCTTGCATGAGGGCCAATGATTAGACCCTGGAAAGATATTCAGGAGTAATGAAATCAAGGAGAAATAGTCAATAAGGTTTAAAATAAAAATCGCAAGCTCTTCAGGTCAACAAAAATGAAGAAAGTAGGCCTTAAGTTGCTTGACAGGGCTTACTTCTAAATGTAGGAGGAGAAAATAGGCCTAAAAAGGGACATTGTGTAAATTCAGCCTAATGTGAGTGATAATGGATGATTTTTGGGGGTTGTTTGCCCATTTCAGAAACCAGACATTTTAACTTTGCAGGACCAGATCCGTCTCTCATGAGATCACGTGACCTGCAGCGCTTTGCTGTACGGCTCCCCCTCCATAAACACAGAGGTCCCTGCTTTCTACTACTTTTTCCTCCTCTTCCATAGAAATGGCATATGGCTGAATGAAGTAAGAAGGTGAAAACAGTGTCTGAGGAGGCCAGAAAGTGGAAGACTGTTTAACTTTCGGAGTGTCATGTGCATCCCTTTAATGCCTGACAGCAGGATTTACTTTTAAGTTGGGGGCACTCAGAACCTGGGAGTGAATTCAAGCTGCTATCGGTCTCACATTTCTACACTTTCAAGGCCTCATTTCCACAAAAGGCAGTAAAACGCACAGAAACAGGATCAACATTGGAGCCCAAAAATAAACCTGAGTAGTTCCAGAAATGCTCCACATCTAGTCAAAGCATTCAAAATAAATATTTAACACTACTGAGCATAAGCATCCACAACACTACTAATCCCAAGCCTAAACATCCAAGACAGTATGATCGGCACATTCCTCTGCCCTGATTCAGTCTCACTACAAGATTTCCTGGACACATGAAGGATGTAACAAAAATTAAATTACCCAAAACAAGACCTTAGAATTGTCACTGCTGTTTCTAAGCTGTTTAACAAAGTTTCAGAAACTATATTTGCCACAATATGGAAAATACTGCAAATATTAGTCATATTAACAAGATCAGTCCACATGCGCAGCGTGTCGGACTGTGATCTGCACCCCGATGATTAATCCAAATCTGCTTCTCCGCTTCAGACTGGGCCGGGAATATTCCACAGCCTGTCACCTCGGCAGCCGAGCACCCATCCGGAGCCACCCAGAACCCTTCAAAGCCAGCACCGAGAGGTAGGATCAGGCCACAGAGGGCGTTTTTGTTCCAGCAGAACAAAGTCAGGCATTTATGTGTTTGCGACAGGTTTCTGACTTCTTCTCCTACTTCACTCATTTTTCAGAAACGACGGGGAAGTCCAAAGACCTCTCCGCCTGGTTCAACCTCTTTGCAGACCTGGACCCCCTCTCCAATCCAGATGCAATCGGCAAAAGCAACACAGAGCACGAACTTCACACAGCGTAGCTTTTCCTAGGCATCGTGATCTTATTTGAAATAAGCCTAGCTTAATTTGCATTTTTAAGAGGCTGCTAGCAGCACCATGATATTTTGACACTATGAACTTCTGATTTACTTCACACAGGAGAACGGGAAGTAAGGAAGAGGTGGCATTGAAATGAACGACTGAATCCAGCTATTATACAAGCAAATATCACCTGAAAGAATGAGATTTAGGCCAACTTTAATCATCAAGACCATTTTATGTCTGACACAAGAAGCTAGGCATCCTAGAATTAATTAAATTAGCAAAAAAAGCATTTCTATGTTGTACAATGTCATGGATTTCAATTATTTTCATGATTTAATCTCAGGGTGCTGGGATTATGCTGCTGTAAATGTTCCACTAAGATCAGCAATCTTATGAAAGACAGAGCAGAAAGTTTATTAAAGACTAGGCTGCTTCACTGCATGGATACCTCAGAGTGAGTTTGGAACATAAGCCTTTGACATCAGCTGCCTTGGAAATCTGTAGTCTCTTGTAGCGTTCGTGCTTTATTTCCTATTCTCAGCGGGGAAAATTGCAAATGGTAAAATGTTATTTTGTGAGACAGAAAAGCAGAAAGAAAGCAGTGTGTGACCGCAGAGCAACAGCTGGTGTTCACAAAGTGACATTTATCCGATAAGCTGATTATTTACTTCACACCACATTTGAAAGGATTAACTTTACACCTCTAGAAGTTGTTTCCTTCATCATCTAATCTAAATTTGTTTAATCCAGTCTGTATTTATGATTATCTTTCAATATATTCCACAAGTGTTTGTCTTTAAGTAAAACACACACCACTCTTATTATTGCATGTTGCATGCTCTGTTTTGTGTTATAAAGTAAAAATGATTAATTACTGATTTTTACATGTTAGTTTATTTAGCTGTTTTAGCCGTTTTTGCTGTCATATGCAGGTTTAGAGTAGAAACGCAGAGAGCCACTGAAGTTTGATAACCCAGAATTTTACGTAAAACTGGTGCAAATGCTGCGTAAATTGATTATGTCTCAGAGTTAATGCCTTAATCGAATCACAGATGAGAGTTATTTGAACTTTCGACGTCAAAGCCCTGAGATGCTAGTTAATATTCGGTCGTAACCAAATATATCCACTGCCTTACCTTCCCTTCTACTTGTACGTAGACGCTATTGTTTTGTTGATGTATCTGTCTATGCCCTTTAAAAAGATCACATATCAATACAAAAAAAAGAGGCTTTTCTGGTTTCTTTATTGAAAAAAAGGAGGAACACACAAGAACTACAGAAAAACATGTAATACACAGGAGAACTGAATCATCGTTGCAACCACAGCAACCATTTTTGCTCATTGTGCTTGTGAATAAATTCACAATTAGTACACTTTAAACTTAATGGAGCTGCAAGCAGAACAGAGTATCTTAACTTGATTTGTGGAATGTGTTGCATATGTTGTTCTTGCAAGAAGCTAACCAGACCAAAAGTATGAATAAAGTCTCCAGTAGTACAATCTTGGTAGGTTCGCAAACTGGGCATAAAACTAATAACTTTTTTTTTTTTCTCCTTTTGTTTACATTTAAATATGCTGTGATAACTCAGTAGGTCATCAGAGAGGTGTACTACGAAGCAAGACAACACAGCGAGGCTCTCTTTGTGTCGTTTAATGCTTCTTACACACAAGATGCACACATGAAGCGCTCAGATTTTTTACTTTATATTAAATAGGCACATTTAACTTAAACACTGTCCTAAAGAAGGTGGACGTGTCCTGTGCTAGAACAAAGTCTGCAGGAGTGAAACAACTTCTCTGCAAACTGGAACAAGTTATGAATTCTGGATCAGTGAGTGAATGCATGGTTCCCATATTAACGTTGCCATCATCCTGCAGCCAGAACTGCAAAGTTTCTTTGGAGGCAAAAGAAAACTAAATTCCCTCAGCTGAGAATCATAAAGTATTTAATGTCTCAGTTCTGGCAAAAAAAAAAGAATCAATTTCTACTTCATCTTAATATTTATTTAATAAATACAGGGAAGAAATATAATTTGATTGAATCTGATCGGTCCGATTGGGTTAAAATCGAATTCTTCAATAAAGATTCAATGCCTCTGATCTGCAGATATCGTCAGGCCAAGAGGCAGTTAAATTAGTTTCTTTCCCTTAAAAAGACCATTCAGTCCATAACTTCCAACATAAACAGCTTCAGAGCAGGTAATGGCTTTGGTCTAAGCCAACATGGCGAGTTAAAACGGAGCCTTCAGATCAACATACCTCACCAAGTGGTTCATCTCACTCCAAAATTCACCCCTCAGCTTTCATTTGTTAAGTCAGTATAAACCCAAACTGTTATCTTTTTTTATTTTTATTTTTTCTAATTTGCAGTGTGTAGTTACACTTAGCACATAAATTCATTGCACATTCTTGTGATTGTTTCAACTAGCACACTGATGTGAAATAAAAAATAAAAAACTAGTGATTATCGTTTCCATTCCAATAAGTGCTTAGGCCTGGCTGTGTGTTTAAAACACTATGGATGGGTGTTTATGTGCTGCTGAATTGTTCAAAAACAAAATGATACAAAACACACACATCATCTACTTCTGCCTTTGTGTCCCAAATACGCATCATCCCTTCTGTCATATTGTAATTAGCTTTGATACATATTTAACAAAGGGATGACACTAGTGACTGCCAGCTTCCTGATCTGTGTGAAGCTTATGGAGCTAATGTTTTTTACTTGAGTGCTCATTGTTGACTAAGGCAACAATGATCTCTGGAATGTGTCAAAGCACCTGAAACTCTAACCTGAACCAGTTATCCAAAGAGATTTCCATCAAAATCCATGACATCAATCGGTTAAGTCTGGAATAACTTCTTTCTCCAGGGGGAGAAAAAAAACAATACAAAGAACTGGAACACTGGGGAAAAGGCATCGTAGTCCAAGAGAGTACATTCCAAATAACCTGAGTTACTGGTGAGGTGTGGGGTAATTAAACCAGGAAATGAGGGAGCTATGTGCTGAGATTGGTCACTTCTTTTAATAAACTGCTAACTCCGCAGGTTTAGCTTGCCATGTTATATTTGTTATCAAACTAGACATGCCGAGCTCACACTTCTTGGTGGAGCCTGCTGGTTTTTCATAGATAATGTGCTACATATACATTCAAACAAATGTGTAAAACAAAACTAAGTGGGGCAAAGTATTCATGCTGTAAGATATCCCTGTATCTTACATGGATTTTTAGCTTGCTGTACACTCAACAAGCCGGATAGTTAACATCTTTGCTGACATATATAGCTGTCCGTTGTGAACATTTTAGATTTTTTTCATTTTTAAATGTCATGTGGATAAAACTGCCAACACTAAGTAGCAAAATTATTCAGGCAGATCTATTCATTGCGAAAATAAGCATAGCTATTTCTGCTGTCGTGGTACAGGGAGGAGGCTAGGTTAGTGATGGGTAGAGAGAGGCTGTGCCCAAGGTCAGAAACAATGCCCAAAGTATCAAGTATTTCTCACAAAACATCACCAACGGAGGGACTAAGACTAGGATCAGGCAGAAACGCTCCTGACTAGGATGCTGGTACCGTTATCCTCCGAGGCGCTTGTCAGGTCTCTAGACCTTGGGCACTCCCTGCTGGCTAACGTTAGGATTATCGAGTGCAAATTTTTTTTTTCTTTTTATCCTAAAACCCAACCACCTAAATATTTGCAAAGCTTTACACTTTAGGTGGCTTGGTCGTGAATACCTGAGGACTAGCTGGTGAGGAGTACTTGTGCTGAGCCGTCTCTGCCCTTGTCTACGTCGGGGCTCTGGCTGTCTGTGCTGTTGCTGGAGTCGCCGCTCCAGTCTGGGGAGGCTGAAGAGGTGGCTAGTGGTGATGTGGACAGAGTCGGGGTCGCCTGAGCTCCCACGCTATTGCTGCTATGGAGACTAGGGTTGACGGTGGAGCAGGAGGAGATGGGGGAGAACAGAGAGGAGCAGAGGAGTTTAACGGGGCAGAAGGCTGAGCCTCGGGGAATGAAGTTCACCTTGTTTTTGTCCGGGCAGGAGAAGAGAGGGAAGCCTTTCGATTTGCCAGACCTGAGGACAACAAAACTTCAAATGAGAACTTAATGATTTATGTGTAGTTCATTTCCTCTCATTTAATTGTTTCTAATAATAGAGTCATCATTGAGAATAAATGGTCTTTGTCCACCTGATTAACGCTTAATGATGGTTTGTGTAGCAATGGATGTTAATCTACCAGGCAAAAACTATGCTACACAAATGTAGCTGCTTGTTGCTCCATTACTAAAAAAAAAAAAAAAATCAGGATTAACTTTTTTCAAGAAAGAGCACAGTGACAAAAATGTCCCCAGTCTAGGCCTGTCTGTTGCTTCTTTTATCCCCCTTTTTTTGCGTTCATCGTGTCCCATTTCTCTTGAACCCATCTTCATCACCTCCTGTCTTTAATATTTCACTTGCAGGCCGCTTCCCCTGTCTTCCCATTCCATGCATGCGTATGCTCTCACATCTCTCCTTGCATGTCTGTCAGTCTCCCTCTGCTCCCATCTTTCATTCCCTGCTCCTTTTAACGCCCTCCGTGTGCTACATATTATTACCCCTCTTCCTCCTCCTCTATTTCTGTCCATCATTACCTCCATCCAGCCTGTCAGAAAGTGAAAGTAGACACTCATCCTTCTCCCCAGCCTCACTTTGAAAGTCTGCGATTCTCGCACTTTGTCATTGTTGTGCGTCTCCGAGTGTACTTACATCAGCAACCCCCCAGCTCTGCGCCGCTCTTCCTCTTGTTTGTCACCGTTAAGTGCACCTTGGACTGACTTGCTGCTATTTTTGGTGGAGATAAGAAAGTCAATTTGACAGGAAGTATGCATGTCTGAAAATCCGCCCGTTCTTCCTTGCTTTACGCTGCTCTTTCACTTTGTCTCTTCTGTCTTGTGTCTCAGGTCCTGTGTTTTGTTCCATGTTTTGCTTGACTGCAAACCGTTGTTTTCTGTTTCTTTCATTGGCTCTCAAACGCTGCAGACACAAACACATGATTATGAGTGTTTCAGTCTTTTGAGAACGCGTCGCCTTTGACTCTTCTCTCATTCTGTGTGAAACCAGGCGGTGAGTTTCCCTGGAGATTTCAGCTGTGCAGTAGCAGGTCTGATCTTCTTGGAGTACACAGGCAGCGCTCAGTGGTCAGCAGAGCTGCTCGTGATCACATATGGTGGTGGGTTGAAGAGCTATCTTGTAAGGTGAGAGTCAAAACCGGACTGTAAAAACCTAGAAATATCAGGCCCAGAGCTAAATCTTTTATTTCAGTATTGTACACTGAAAATGGTTCAGAAGACAATTTTACTTTCTTTTTCTTTTTTTAATTGAGCACTTTGCAAATATCTTGGCTTATTGGCCCAGTTTTTATATAATTTTGTGTATTATCCTGATTGAATGCCAAACTGTTTCAAAGTTGAAGCTTTGTAGCTGATGTTGAATGTTGGACTGAAGATTTATTTGGTAGTTTTCCTTCAGCGTCCCTATAGTGCGACACTGCTGGTACACTTGAGATATTTGACAATCAGTACAATGTACTTGAGGTTTAATACATCCCCTTTACCAATACATGCAAACATTGCGAATAAATTTTTTTTTATATCTAGCTAAAATGAATTATAAAAGGCTGTTTATGTGT
>JBAJHY010000005.1:2597976-2613685 GCA_037177095.1 Craterocephalus marjoriae | reverse complement strand
GATCTACAGCAATTCACACTGACACACACCCCTCAGCATCAGTTCTGACTGAGCTCTCACTGAATTATGTATTACCTTCCTTTTTCATTCTTAGAGATAAAACTCTGAAGATAATTGAAACACTGAAGTGCATGTCATGGTGAATTGCTGTGTCACATTCAAATATCAAGCAGTCAAAGGGCTTTCTGTCACATGCGCGGTGGACAGCCAGTATCCTTGCACTTGAACAGTGAAAATGCTCTAATGGTGTTCGCTTTGAATGCTGCTTATTAACTAAAGGCTTGTAGTGATGTTTCTATATTTAGAAAGGGTAAAATATGTGTGTGACCAAAATTCTAACATTAATTTAAGACCATTTACTATGGCAGTTCGCCACTACCTTCAAGAACAGCGAGTATTAAAGGATTTCTGTCGTAGCAAGTTACAGGAAAACCCGTTCATGCGTCCACTTTCAGGCTGGACTTTTGTAATGGTGTTTTCACAGCTCTTGGTAAAAAAAAAAGTTACCCAGAAAGCTGCTGCCAGAGTTGTTGCTAGCACCAAGAAAATGGAGCATATTACAGTCCTTAAATCATCAGACATGGATTTCTTTTTAATCCTACTACATAGCTATAAAGTAATAAACGGTCTCAGATCTGCTCGTACATTTTAAAGCATTTGAAGCCCCCGGTTATCTCAAACTGGCTGTCCTAGTGTTAAAATTTAAATTATTACTCTTAAACATACATCAATTTAACCTTTCACTTCAAGTTGTGATGACATCTGTAACTGTTATCATTTTGAAGCATTTAAAGCCAACTTGTATTTGACTGAGGCTAATAGAAGAGTCTTGTCTATAAAAGAAAACTCCATTGATTTCACACAATATAGTCCTTAACAGGTTTTACTGAGTCCTACTTCATATGTGTGAAAAGCTTTTTGAGGCACTGGTGGGAGCTGTGTGAAACCTGATGTGACTTGGATACTACTCATGTGAAAATAAAAAGCTCTAGGTGTGTGGGTTTTAAATAAAAACTTGCCAGGCTTCTGTGGTGCATCTCTGTATGAGGGGGAAAAGCTCATTGTTAATGATACCACACCTGAATCTTAGATCAAGCATGCTGTAGCCAAGTCAATCCTGTTTTAGGTTTGAGAGGCTCATTTTTTTAATGTTTACTGAAAGAAAAATGATGCAGTGGATATTTCATCAGCTTTAGTTTTATTAACCTGGTTTCAGGCAGACCCACCTCCCTGACACATGGATTTGTGGTGTTTAGAGCCTTCAAATCTGAAGGTTGAAAAGAGGGTGGGAACTGTAGTTGAAAACGTGTTGCCTCAGTCAAAATATTTTACAGATGGATGAAAATGGATTAGAAACAAGCATGACTAAAAATCCAACTTTTTAATAGAACTCATTATACAGGACAAAGGTTAAAAAGGTTTATGCCATCTGTCCAAAGTTCTGACTTCATGTGTGTGAGGACAAAGCAGCAACCTCCAACAGAGAAATGTGAAACCTGCAGGGGTGCCAAAATTGCCATCCATCCCCCTTGTACTAGGGTCTGGCTCCAAAACAGAGTCAAGCCTCATAGACTAAAGGCCAACTTCACAGCAGAAATAAACACATTTACACCCTGGTACAAAAAAATGTTTTTGGGTCAAGTTTACCTTAATGACAACTCTGGGGGAGTGAATTTATTATAACTCATTGGTACAGATGTTATTTTATTTTGAAAGCCTTCGTAATTAGAGACTTGTCCTTTTGATTGACATGTGTTAGATATCCAGCAGCAAGGGGGGCAAAGGGTAGCACACCAATGGGTTTTAGCCAGTTAACTGACTAACAAATAACAGTTAACTTTCTAGAATGCGCTGCTAGGTGGCAGCAAAATTTATAATGCTTCTGTCTTAGCGCTCGTGATTTTTGTATTGTAGCTGTTTTTTTTTGAGACATAGGCTGTCATTTTTGGTTCGTCCAGGAGGATTTTTAATGCTGGTAAAAGGGCTGTGCTGCACGGGAGATTTTCCTTTTTGCTCTTTCAAGACTTGTTATACTGTGTCTCCATGGCAACTGATAATGCTCTCCAAACTCAAGATTATCAATGAGATAACCCTTCAAATACCAAAGGAATTGAAAAGAAAGAGAAGATGATGCAAGGCAGGAGTACAGCAGAGAGAAAAACAGTGGAGATTTAAACCAACTGTTGTGATGGGGAACGTGAGATCGCTAGCTAACAAAATGGATGGGCTCCAGCTTCAAGACGGTCCGTGCAGACCACAATAAAACAACTCAGCGAGAAGCTGAAGGGAGCTGATATTGCAGTACTGGTTAACCAGCGTTTGTGTCATCCTGGACATGTCACTGTTAATGAAAAGATCTGCACAAGAGACATGGAACTGCTAGCTTCTTGCATCAGACCTGAACAAGCCTGTCACTGAAGATCATTCCTTCCAGCAGCCTGAAGAACAAGAGCACTACAAAACTGAATTTCATCCATGAAGTACTTTTTCAGACATGGGTACTGATGGGTGGTTCACCCAGGGCTCAAAACTAGACAGGACCGCCTCTGCATGTATAATGAGTAGCAACTGGGTGTCTGGTTTCTCTGTTTTAGTTGCTGCTGTTGCTTTCTATCTGATACTCTTTGCTCCTTTTTCTTTTCTCTGTCTCTCCTTTGTTTTTGTTTTTTTCAGATTCTTGATTTAGTGGGTGGGAGTTGGTGGGGGACATCACATTTACTGGATCAATAAACATTTATTTGATCGTCACTTTGAGGTTTTACCTGATTACATGCATTACTGTATATAACGTTGTCTCTTCACAGGGGGCCCTTGTAATCCCTATCTAGCTGCAAAACTGCTGATTCTCTTGCATGTCTTCATGGTCCTTTGAGCCATGCTAATTTCATTGTTTGATTGAGCTTTAATTAACACAACAAGGATTCAGTGTCCTCTGAAGATTTCGCTCAGAGGACTAATTCTACTTCAAATAACTGAACCAAAATGTGAACGATGTTTGCATTTTGACTGAGATAAACACTGTCTTTTATAAGGATGGAGACACATACTGGTTTAAAGCAGGGAAAGTGCCTAAAGGCATCACAGCTTTAGGTATTTTGGGAATATAATAATTGCTGTGTCGTAGCAACCAAATAAAACAAACCAAAATAAAACAAGTTACAAGAGAATAAATTATAGTCTATTAAAGAGTTTTTTTATGCGTTGAAGGTTTTCTGGGTTAAAGGATGAGATTACTATATGAATTTTAAAAGGTCTATCATTAACAGTTTCCTGAGTTTGAGACTAGAATACATTGAAGTGTCTCTATAAAACATTTTCTCCTAATAAGAATTCCTTGAGGCCTGATTAACAGTGGTTACCCTCTAATTAAAGGAAGACTAAGCAAGTAGAGACACTCAAGCACACCAGAGGGAAAAACACTTGTTCTGTTTTCCAGTTTTTGGTGCAAAATGTGTTTTTAAAATGCAGGAAAAACTCGATTCATTTCGCTTTTTTCTAATTTCCTATGTTGTTTCGAGTTCTGTATTACTTGCATTTATTTTGACAACTTGGCAGATTTTGTTGCCTTTTTTTTTGCAGTACCTTTCAGTAACTATCATTCATTCATTTTCTGTACCGCTTAAGCCAATTCAGGGTTGCGGGGAAGCTGGAGCCTATCCCAGCAATTACCTTCAGTAACAGACAAATTTAACAATTTTTAGGATAAACCTTAGCTCCTTCATTCAGAAGAGTCGCCAATATTGCTCTTCAAGGACAGTGTAGTTGTCTGGTGTGTGTGTGAAGTGCGTATAAACTGAAAGGCAGCCTTCTCTGTTGCAGCGATCGAGCGGAGAAAGTACAACAACATTCACTGCCTGGCAGCTGACAGACATCAATAACTTAGACAAAACCTCAGAGACATTCTGCCATTTCTAACAAAACTGAATCTGGGTTTCATCAGATGACACTATGTTCTCATAAAAGGAAGCTTTTATCACAGCAGAGTTGCACAAGCTCAAACAGCCGCGGCCTTCTCAGTAGTGTTTTTGTTTTCCGGCAACATGGAAACTATGTTGGTGACTTTCGTTGCGAGGTGAATATATTTTCCGCTCTTCATTGTGCAGCTCTTCTGTTCAGCGCTCCATGTTCAAAAGCAGCCATTTTGAGAGGCACCAATGTGAGCACGGCAGATGCTCCACATTGTTCAAAATGGTCTCCAAGGCTTTTTTAATCCCCCCCCCCCCCTTTGATCCATCTGGTTTATTTTCTTTTGTTTTTCCTCTCGCAGTCTGTCGGCGCCATCATCCTGACCATGATCATCCATGTTACCTTCTCATCTCATATTTGTCTCATCCTGTGTTGGCGTTTGGAAGCTTGTCCCCTCTGTCTCGCTCTTTGTTCTTCACGTCTGACATCGTGTTATCCCGACAACCCCTTTATAATCTGTCCTTTTAACTCTGCCCCTTGTCTCCCAGGCAACAGACAGGCCAATGGGAATGAATGGTCTGGATGTGGAAGGACTGAGACCTTTCGACCTGGTCATCCCGTTCACCATCCAGAAGGGCGAAATCACAGGTAGCATGAAGAGGTTTCCCTCTTGTCCTTGGTGAATATTTCTGTGCAGGTTTGACCAATAGTCTGTCTGTTCCAGGTGAGGTCCGAATGCCGTCTGGCAAGGTGGCAAAGCCTGACATCACCGACAACAAAGACGGCACCGTCACTGTGAAGTACGCTCCTACGGAGGCCGGACTGCATGAGATGGATATCAAATACGATGGAATCCACATCCCTGGTACAGCTGGGCAGGAAATGAAGAATTAAAACCTTTTAAGATGCATCAAATGTTTATTTTTTAGTTATTTATTTTTAATCTCTTCCTTCACAACCTTTTGTGCTTTGTCCATTCACAGGAAGTCCGCTTCAGTTCTACGTGGATTACATGAACAGTGGTAACGTCAGTGCCTACGGGCCCGGCCTCATCCACGGCACCGTCAACAAGCCTGCTGTCTTCACCGTTAACACTAAAGATGCTGGAGAGGGTGTGTAGTCACTGTACTCTCCTGTTTCATCGAGGAAGAAACGGGGCTGAAATTGGCAGCATAATAACATGCAACACCGTCCGTTTCATGTCCCTGTAGGTGGTCTCTCTCTCGCCATTGAGGGTCCGTCCAAGGCAGACATCAGCTGCGTGGACAACCAGGACGGGACCTGCACCGTGTCCTACCTGCCCGTTCTGCCAGGAGATTACAGCATCCTGGTCAAATACAATGACAAGCACATCCCAGGCAGCCCCTTCTCTGCCAGGATAACCGGTGAGGCCAGCATTCACCTTCACATCAGCCCGGCTTCTGTTCGTACACATCTGGTCTTTTATGTGGCCTTAGCCAGGTTTTATGTCTCTGATTTCCTCACTGTAGGAGAAATAAAGTGTTACAGAATTGCGTTTGCGGCCAAATTCCATCTGAGGTTTTAAAATGTCTTCTTAGGTTAGAAACTGAATGTTGACCCTATAAAGCCAAACGTATCGTATGTAACACAGGCCGTTTCTGAGACATTTTCTGTCACTTTTTGGTAAAAACTTTGCTCCAAACCCTGTTTTAGACAACATGACACTTGTGCCCCCCCATGGACACCAGGCAGCAGAAGTCTACACTATTAATAATTTTGACATATCATATATATTTAAATAGTTGGTAGATATGCAAAAGAAAATGTTTTTTTTTTTTTTCACTAATTTTTAAAAGGCCAACTAAAGATTTTAAAAATGGACTTCTGTTCTCATTTTTTTTCTGTAAAGGGTTAAAAGCCCAAACCACATGAAGTGGAAAAGAGGTGGATTCTATCTTCCTGAAAGAGGAAAAAAAATCCCCAGTTTTGTTTTTTTTTTACTCCTATGAACAATGAACACAATGTCTCTGTCTCTCGTTTTAAAAAAGCCTCTCGGATGTAATTTATGCATTAGCTCATGAGATTTATGAATAGGACTTCCTGGTAAGATGTCGTGAAGCTGCAAAGCGATTGTTTGGGTCGTGATCGGCCTCTCTGCTGTCTGCAGGCGATGACTCTATGAGGATGTCGCACCTGAAGGTGGGCTCGGCCGCAGATATCCCTCTGGACATTGGAGAGCTGGACCTCAGCCAGCTGACGGCCTCCCTCACCACACCCTCAGGCCGCGAGGAGCCCTGCCTGCTGAAGATGCTGCGTAACGGACATGTCGGTGAGTTGGAAGCGCCTGACGGGAGCTAGGATGAGCTGGCGGAAAGCAGGAATGTTCCGGTAACTTTCCCCCTTTTTTCCGTCCACAGGCATCTCTTTTGTTCCGAAGGAGATCGGCGAGCACCTTGTCAACATCAAGAAGAACGGGCGTCATATTCCCAGCAGCCCCATCGCGGTGATGATCAGCCAATCAGAAATTGGGGATGCCAGCCGTGTGCGTGTCAGTGGGCAGGGTCTAAGTGAGGCCAGGACCTTCGAGCCGGCTGAGTTCATCATCGACACTCGTGATGCAGGTACAGGCTGGAACAATGATCACTGCCGAGCTAAAGAAGGTTCAGACTTGATGCTCGTCTTTCCCGCCTCCTCTTTGCTCCTCGGCAGGGTACGGTGGCCTCAGCCTGTCTATCGAGGGACCCAGTAAAGTAGACATCAACACCGAGGACCAGGAGGACGGCACCTGTAAGGTCACCTACTGCCCCACTGAGCCAGGAAATTACATCATCAACATCAAGTTTGCTGACCAGCACGTCCCAGGTGCCGGCCATGGAGCCGTCTGGGGTTAACGGGCAGAGATGTGGGGGCGTTAAACATGTGGTTTAAAATAAAACATCTGTCTGTGTGTGTGTGTGTGATGTTGCAGGGAGTGCGTTCACGGTGAAGGTGACTGGCGAAGGCAGGATGAAGGAGAGCATCACCAGGAAGAAGAGAGCAGCGTCGGTGGCCAACGTGGGCAGCCAGTGTGACCTCAGCCTGAAGATCCCAGGTGCCCGAAGCTTCCAGAGACCGTTTGCAGAGTCCTGCCGGTCCTTCTGCTCCTCTGGAAGCGCTGCGCTCCATCTCACGGGCCTGCTTGTGTTTTCAGAGATCAGCATAGCCGACATGACGGCGCAGGTGACCAGTCCGTCGGGCCAGATTCACAAGGCCGACATCATGGAGGGAGAGAACAACACCTACTGCATCCGGTTCGTTCCCACGGAGACGGGAGTGCACACCGTGTGCGTGAAATACAACGGCGTGCACGTGCCCGGCAGCCCCTTCCAGTTCACTGTGGGGCCCCTGGGTGAGGGCGGGGCCCATAAAGTTCGTGCTGGAGGGCCAGGCTTGGAGAGAGCGGAGGCGGGAGTACCAGGTGTGTGTGTGTGTGTGTGTGTGTTGCAGATCGTTGTTTTAGATGATGCGCCTGACTCTTCTGGCCTCCGTTTTGTTTAGCTGAGTTCAGTATTTGGACGAGGGAGGCTGGAGCCGGGGGTCTTAGTATCGCTGTGGAGGGGCCAAGCAAGGCGGAGATTGCCTTCGAGGACCGGAAGGACGGCTCCAGCGGCGTGTCTTACATCGTGCAGGAGCCTGGTGAGGGCGGGCGGAGAGACATTAAATCTGACCTGAATGCTTTGCTTCCAGATGCTGTAGCCACGTTTGTAATGTTTGTAACGTGTGTGTGTGTGTGATGTGGGAACTGTGCCGGTGTTTGTGTGGCTCTGACCCTGATCCCTTCCTCTGCAGGCGACTACGAGGTGTCGATCCGTTTCAACGACGAACACATCCCCGACAGCCCCTTCATCGTCCCCGTGGCCTCGCCGTCGGACGACGCTCGCCGCCTCACTGTTGCCAGTCTTCAGGTGAGGCTCTGGGACACGCACACATCCGAGCGCACAGACGCCAGGCCACAGCTCACCGCCCACAATGCAGCAGCAGTTCCACCAGTTTTATCTGCTTTCATTTTAGGTCACAAGAGATGGAGTGACTTTAGGAAACACATTACTAGCTCAGGTTCAGCTCTTTGAGACGCACTGTTTCCTTCTAAGGTTAAATAGCGTCAGCGTTTGTTGTCCACAGTTATGATCATCACGACTGTTCCTGAAACTATGAGATGACCAGTAAATAAATAGCAATGTATAGCTTGTCTTGAACTGGAACGAACTTGGTTTGGGGGTTAAATTAACCTCAGTGCTGTAACTTCAGAGCGCATGAGGGTTCATTTCATGTAAGAGTGAATCTGTCCACGATGAGAAACTCTGCTCACTTAAACTGGCAACTGCAAAAGCAAATTCTCTTTCCCTGAACAGACATAATAAATACAAACTAGAAGTAACACTTCCACTTTTAGATACATGGCATACAATCCAGCGACGGCGTGATGGGTAATGAGGGCCGTCTCACTTCCATCTTCCTTCATGTCAGTCATTTCATCAGCTGATGCTGTTTTAGGCATATTTATGCAAATTAGCAATTACCCTGTAATGTTTGTTTTCACCTCAGTTATACAGTCTGATTTTTAGATGACAAATTTCATAGCAGTTATAAGCTTTAAAACAAAGTGACAAAATTAAATTTAATAGCACTTCTCCAGGTATAAAATGAGTTTCCCATAAATAGCTCAGATAAGATGAGAGCTGATTGGTCGGCTGCTACATTGTTGGGCAGAGCAAAGGCTTCTGGGATACAAGAGGACTGTGTGTGTTTCTCGTGCCTCATTCTAAAGGCTGTCAACAGCCTCCCAACTGTGAAAGTGTGATGGGGCGCTAAAGGGTTAAAGAGGTTGGATACGGGCTGTTTTCCTTTCTGTATCTGTTTCCACTCAGAGCTGCAGAACGACACAGACGCTCATTTCTGACAGGAAAGGCCACATGGGGGAGGAAACAAAGGCCCAGTTGGTCTTTTCTGTTGGAAATGAGCTTTCATGTGTTTAAATAAATTTTCTGACATTTTCAGACACACACACACGGTCGTAAGCCCAACTCATTCTTGTATTAAAACACTATTTCTCTCTGACCAGCTTCTTTTCCTGTGTGACTTCTCTGCTTTCCTCTCTTCAGCCCTCCTCTTTAGCCGTGTTAGCGACCTCCAGGTAAGATGAGCAGTAGCGCCGCCTGTCTGAATCCCATGCTGTCGTCATGCTCTCGGTTTGGGTTTGCTGGCTTTAGGTCGGGGGGAAGAACAGGATTGTGATTTGTGTGGTGATGCAGACTTGGAGTGTGAGTGTGTTGTTGTTGAGCAGGAGTCGGGTTTGAAGGTGAACCAGCCGGCGTCGTTTGCTGTCAGCCTGAACGGCGCCAAAGGTGTGATTGATGCCAAGGTCCACAGTCCATCTGGAGCGCTGGAGGAGTGCTGCGTCACAGAGATTGACCAAGGTGAGCCGGGGAGGCTCCTCTGAGCGTCGTCAGACTCCGCACTCGCTTCGTGACCCAACAGTCCCTTTTTTCATTGCTGGTGTAGATAAGTATGCAGTCCGGTTCATCCCCAGAGAGAACGGCCTCTATCTCATCGATGTCAAGTTCAATGGAAGTCACATCCCAGGTAGTCCGTTCAAGATCCGTGTTGGAGAGACGGGCCAGGCCGGAGACCCGGGGATGGTGTCTGCCTATGGACCAGGACTGGAGGGAGGCACCACAGGTAGCTCAGTCATCCGGCTTCCTGCTCAGAGGGCTTTCAGTGGTTTCTGGATGAACAAGCGTTTAATTTTTCAGCCTTTTGGAAAACGGTATATGAAAGGGATACGTTTTTTTTTACTGTGATATCCCTGAAGACTTTTTTGGGAAACGTTTTTTTAAATTCTGTTACAACAAACTGATGGCACTGAGCATCTTGATTAACAGCTCTGCCTCCACTGAGGGACGGCTGATGTTGTAAACATTTTAGTGGTTATTTGTGTGTTAAAGCTCAGCCTACATTAATGTAAAGGTGGCATTTTTAAACAGTCTTGTGTGGCATGAGAGCAGGAACCAGTGACTGAGATGATCAACTGATTTGGGAAATTTACCAGCACAATAAATTATTCAGAGGGTTCATTTCTTTTTGCTTTGAGCGGCTTCATGGTAAACTGTAAACAGACTGTCCTTGTATAGCGCTTTTCTAGTCATGTGACATTACGTCACACACGTTCATCGACGATTGTGTTGAAACCTGTAGGGCATTATTGTACACCTTTATACCTGGATGGGCACATGTGGAGGCAATGTGGGTTCATCGTGCACCATATTTGATGCACAGTCCGAGGCTTTTTCTGCTGTTTTTAGCAGCAAATAACCGTGATGATGTTTATAAAATCAGTGATGTGGTTCCTGCATTGTCATGGCGCCACTTCTGTTTTATTATTACTTCATCAAAGAGTTTCTGGTGTAAAAACTTTACCAAATCCTCAGGAAGGGTGTGTTACATTGTGGGTTCACCTTTCTATGACTCAATTATCGTTATCATGAGAAATTTAAAGTGTCTTTTTAACAGAGGTGTGATCATCCTTAATCAGAGAAAATAACTTGCATACCAGAAAATGCTGGTTAATTTCCTCTTGTTTAAGCAGAAAGGATGTTTTCTAAGGATTACATCTTTGGTCTACTGCTGTGCTTTGGTGGTATTTTACATAAAACTGGTCAGAATGAGATGTAAGACTAAGACAAAATTTAGTTGGATGTTGACTACAACTTGTAAAATATCAGCAAATTTGACTGAAGTTAAGTAGAGAGACCCTGAAAAGAACCGAGAAAAAGAGGAAATGACAAACTATTCCTCCTGGTCGTCACCCCTCTGTCATCCCTGTTTTTCCTCC
Source organism: Craterocephalus marjoriae (assembly GCA_037177095.1). NCBI lineage: Eukaryota > Metazoa > Chordata > Actinopteri > Atheriniformes > Atherinidae > Craterocephalus > Craterocephalus marjoriae. The sequence goes on along the minus strand of JBAJHY010000005.1, from coordinate 2,602,947 downwards.
CATCATTGTCAGGAACTGCATGTGAGTTTGTGGTGAACACGAGCACGGCGGGACCTGGAGCTCTGGCTGTGACCATCGATGGTCCTTCCAAGGTGAAGATGGACTGTGTAGAGTGCCCCGAGGGCTACAGGGTCACATACACCCCCATGGCTCCGGGCAACTATCTTATCTCCATCAAATATGGCGGTTCTTACCACATCGTTGGAAGCCCCTTCAAGGCCAAGATCACAGGTGAGGAAGAGTTTTTTTTTAGAAAAGATTGTAATTTAAAATCTAAATGGGAAATCTTCACACTATTAACTTGGGCTCTGCTCTACTTTGCAGGTTCTAAGCTGGTGTCCAGCCATAGTATGCATGAAACTTCCTCTGTGATGGTCGACCCCATGACGCGGGCCATCAGCTGTTCTCAGCCGGGCGCCCCCATCCATTCAGACGCCAGCAAGGTGGTGGCTAAAGGCCCGGGCTTGACCAAAGGCTTCATCGGTCAGAAGAACAACTTCTGTGTGGACTGCAGCAAAGCGGGTGTGTAGAGCAAGCGCTGCGCGACGATGAGTGTGTGGTATTACCATCTCCCTGTGTGACGTTGCATGTCTCGCCTCACCCTGCAGGTCGGAACATGCTCCTGGTCGGCGTGGACGGGCCCAAGGTCCCTTGCGAGGAGATCCTAGTGAAACATTTGAGTAACCGTGTGTACAACATCAGCTACCAGCTGAAAGAAAAGGGAGAGTACATCCTGGTGGTGAAGTGGGGAGACGAGCACATCCCCGGCAGCCCCTACCACATCACCGTCTAAACACGCAGCAATGCCACCACCACAAACTCGTACCACTGTTAAAACTGCAATCCTGTCTCCAATCTAACCAATCGTTTACGGCTCCAACACCCTCCCGTGTCACAAATTAGGATTTCCTATTTGGTTATTTAAAGCTCATGTCAGATTCATATCATCTTCACTATTATCCAGTCCAAAGAGGAATGTAGTGAGTGTTTTCCTCTCTGCGGTCAGTCACTCGTCTTCTTCCTTTCATTCAGTAAACTTGGGGAGGAGAGACTTGCACCTTTCTTTTATTACTGTAAACTAGCCGTAGATTTTCAGCTGTATGTGGACGTTAGTGGATTAGTCTGAACTAGTGCAGAATGTCAGGATAACGTAGCAGTAGTAGATTTCGGCCCATTGCTTTTGGATGGAAAGTTACTGTTTACACTGGAGGAGCCCTTACCTACATATGATGAATAATGGATCTATGAGCTTCTGGATGAGCAATCACATGACCTGCATCAAAGCGTGTCAGGAGTAATTTGCGTCTTCATGTTTGGGTCTTTTATGTAAGAATGTTGCCATGCTTTGATGTAAGACCTTTAGCTGTCTGTGCAAAGGTCTGCTTCGCTGTAACGTGTGCAGGAGTAGCATCGTTAGCCAGTAAATGCTCAGCACTCTCTCGCCAGCATGTGGTGTTCCTGATGATTTCTAACTAACCCGGTTGTTGTACCTGCTGCTAGTGTGATCCAGTTTTAGCCACTGCTGTTCTTAGTAGTAGGGAAATCATTACAAATCAAAGGTTATGTGAACAAATGGGAGAAAGAAGCGGTTTGCTTTCTCAGTTTGATTAGCTTGAGCCCTCTCCACACTGCCACTGGGAGACGCTGCTTTCTGTGTACTAAGATTTGGAACCAGCATGTGCTCCTCGCGCTTTGGCTTGTAAAACTCCTTCAGAAACAGATGCTTCAGAAAAACCCCACCAGCACCACGTGCGGCGTTTGTTCCAGCTCGGTGGGGAACTTTTTCTGATCAATTAAAAGGTTTAAAAAGGGAAGTTCCCAAACTTGTGCTGGACAGAGGAGTTAACGATGAAGGTGATGTTGTGGTTTTGTCATGTCCTTCGAGCATCATGACCAAAAATAAAGTGTTGCATTTTCCGCTCAGTGTTTGCATCTCACCCCCGCCCCTCTCACTTCAGCTTCCCCACCTCCATTTCCTATTTCTTCCTTTTGTTCAAGTTTTTCTTGCTTCTTATTATTATCTTTTTTCTTCCTGTCTGCATTCCCTGTCTCCTCCCTCACACAATAGGGGATTTTTAATGATCAGAGAAGGTGTGATTTCACTTCATGTTTTTATTGACACCTATACTTGGTGTGGCTCATGCAGCATTATTTTCTGTGTATGCATCCTGCCTTCACGTACAAATTTATACCAAACTGTATTACTTTACCAAAAGTGGTGCAGATTTCTGCTGTTCAGACTTTCATAAAAAGATCAGATATGGGTTGAATATGAGTCATTTTTTGAGTCAGTTTGCCTGCTGTGTGAACCATTCAGAACAAATTGAAAGGAAGTATTGGCACTGCTATTGCACAATTATTGAGAAATAAAAAGTCTTACCAGTCTGTGACCCCTTTAGTTATTTCCAGCTGTGAGAGCTCCAGTATCACCTGTTAACAGAAGCAGATCAACGATACAAACTGCATTCAGCCAGAATAAACTCGGCTGATGCACCAAATTCAGCTTGTTAAATGAGTGAGAGGGGACAAAAACATACCTGGTTACAGAGTGGATTTATAATCTTTGGCCTGCAGCTGCAGCTAATTCTCATTTTTCCATGTGAGATACATAAAAGAATATCTAATTTAATATCAAATAAAGACAACAAGACTTCCATTGTGTTCCTTTATTTATCTTATTTGTGGAGATAACTTAACCAGGAAGCAAAAAAATATACCAGACAATGAAGTACTAAAAATCTGAGATAGAAATAACCCCTGACACAAACGACCCAGAACCCCCCCCCCCTCCTGTTCCTCCCACGCCGGCGCTGTGGGTTTATGTGGCGTATCGCTTCGTCCACTGTTTGGCCGTCCGGTCATGTTCGGCTCTGTTAGTCGTGTACTGGGTGGCGATGCTTCCCACCAGGGGATCGGCTGCAGTACAGGGAGAGGAAAATATTTAAAAAAAACAGGTTAAAGTTTTGTAGGGTGGGATTATTTTTCAAGTAAACAAAAATAAAAGAAATCCACACAAAAACCTACAATAAGCAAATAAATCCTGCTTTACAGGGTGCTTTAAAGTCATTCAGATGAACTTAGTGAACTTGTCATACGGGTAAGACTACAGTTTCTTAGAACAACTCAATCCGACATTGCTCTGGATAGCTGACTTTGTCTGGTTTCACAGTTCTCATTGATTTCCTGTGGGGGGTTTTTAGGGCAAGTCTGAAATCAGGGCTCTGTGACGCAGCAGTGAGTATTCACAGAAAGCAAAAGGCCAGCCCTGAACCTAACACGGATGCTATAAATAGAACTACTACTGGAATACCACCGGCTCAAATGGTTGCGGAGACGCCCTGCGGACGGTTGCTCTTCCTCATCCTCCCTCTGTATTTCCTCTCAAGGCCCAGCATAAACAGGCCTATTCCAGCGAATATGCTGAGCAGTGACTAACGTGCTTCTTTAAATATCCCAGTTACTGGGAACTTGCCGAACATCTGTATGGATGGCCGTGGCAGTCTTACCTGGGTTACAGTCTGTGAGCAGGGAGCAGATGGACAGCAGCACCTTGGAGATGGTGAGGGCAGGGCTCCAGTTGTCCTTCAGGATGTCCAGACAGATCACCCCCTGACTGTTGATGTTGCAGTGATAGATCCTCGTCCGGAAAGTTACCTGCACACATAAAATCACTGCAGGTAAAAAAACAATGACCAAGGGAACTAAACTCAAGAAAATTCCCCCTGAAAATAAAGAATCATGTCTCGTTTGTTTACAAAACTTCACCAAGTGATGTCATTTACAGGAAAAGAGACAAATTAATTATGGAGATGAATCTTTTATTTTAAAAGATTTTAAAAGATTTAAAAAAAGAAAATAAAGCAAGCAGCTCCAGTTGTGCGATAACTACCCACTAATTTATGAGTGAGATTTCTTGCATGTGTCATTACAGTAATGTTGTCAATTAAAGGTGACTCCAGGATGTTAGTGCCCCACAGACATGCAACATAATAATTAGGATTAGTAAGCTTTGACAGTTGGATGTTATTGCCCTTGGGCAGAACCAGAAAAGAAGTTTTTCTCCATTAACAGACTCTAAGCTGAGCTGAAACGGGCCAACATGGAGCCAGTAACCAGAGGACATGTTTGCATGAAAAGCACACATGCCACTGATATCATATTAAAATGAGGTGAAATGCTTTTTCACATGCAAGCTTGCCATCAAGTCACTCAGACTGTATCATCTCCACCTCTCTTGTGGTGAAGGGTCAAATTAACAAGCTGCTGATGCACACCTGAGTCATCAAATTAATGGCAGCTGGATATGTGTTTCCTGACAGCAGTGTGTCCGGTAACATTTACAGATAATGTGACTGAAAGAGGCTGTTTTGGTGAATATACAGTACTGTTAAAGTGAACTTCCCATTTTCGGTTTCTGCTTCCCCACCGAGCAGACAGTAGTAGCTACTGACGCACGGAAAGCAGTTTATTCAGTCCTGCCGGGGTTGAATCCGTCAGATAGTTTCCACATTATGAGACAACAGTGATGAAATGTTGAATTCCTCATTTCAAACGTTTTAACAGCAGAAATAACCTGCGAGGCCTGCAGCACAAACAGCTAAAAACCAAACAAAAACAACTCGTGCTGACTTCAGCTGGCAGTAGAAATGTGAGGATTAGACTCATTGCAGTTTTCCTCACACAAAGTTTTTTTTCTCTTTCCACTTTGCCAGGAAACCAGATTTTTAACCACAATGTCTGCCTTTCTGAAAACGATCCTGTGGGACTCATCCAAGTTTATTTGCTGATGTTTTCTTTCTTTAAAACAGTCCCTGCTTGCTTGCCTTACATCGGCTATTTGTTATTAATTGGCTAGTATATATGTATATATGAATGAATGTATGACAATCAGATTGGCTTAAACTTGTCAGTGATTAGAAAGTCATGTAATTAGTGATTAGATGACTTTGTTATTAATTGGCCCTATACAAA
>JBAJHY010000005.1:1211089-1223412 GCA_037177095.1 Craterocephalus marjoriae | reverse complement strand
TATAATTTGTCAAGATTATTGATGTTAAAAGGCTCATTCAGGTGATAATCACACTAATAATCCATGTTTAGTTAAGACATTTTAAAGTCACATAATTAGTCCAAAGCCATAAATAGTTTAAAAACAGTAAGTGTTGGTTGCTTTATCAATAACTCTGTGATGGAGTAACGGAAGCTTATCTATAATAATTTCAAACCAATGAGCCGGTTTGGCTATCAATTAAGTTGCATTATTTTCTACAACACAACTCGGATATTATTTTTCTTCAATAAAATATTGTTCTACCATATTAGTGACCTTTCAGAAAAGTGAATTTATTCCTTAACATTTAGCTTTGTTGCTCATGCCATGAATAAACAATCCTTACAAGTTATAACTCATTGAAAAAGTGACTGATTAGGCGTTCATTGGTCTAAAAAACAGCCCCAACTGCAATTACTAAAAGGGAGAAAATAAAAAATGAGTGACTTTCAGGGCTATTTCTCAAAAGATTTTCATGAAGTATCTCATGTTTTCTAAAACACACAAACTTGAAGGAATATTTCAGACCTATAGTGTAAAATTATGCAAAAAAAACAATCAAATATAGATGACACTGAATATTTAAAGCTATTATTGCAGCTGTGTTTACACAGTAAAGACTGAAGTGAGGATGGAGACAGTAAATCTGGTGATGTATATATACACTTAAATGTCATGACGCACAGATATGTCGTCTGGGCATGCATGTATTTAAACTTGGACAGGCTGACTGCATGTATACACACAAACAACAGTGTTGGCATATAAGTTTACACGAAAATAATTAATGTTGTGAACCTCTTTCCACATGAGTATGTGATGCCCTGAATTCTGGAAGAAAGATAATTGGCAGCCAAGTCTATTTTTAACAAGCAAAGAGAAAAAGTTAAACTGAAAAGAGTTGAAAAGGGAAGGAAAAGAAGAAGCAAACAGATGCACATTTTTTATTAGAAAACACAGCTGCAGCTGGTGAATGCAACCAAAGAAAATAAAAAATAAAATGATGATATTCCATGTTCAAATCATAATCTAAAGTTAACAAAAAGGATTGGGAAGAAGTTTTGGAATAAATACATTTACACACATCTACACACATACACATACATACATTTAATAATTATGTCACATTTTTCACTAAATGCTGCCGTAGTGTTTTTTTTAAACTCAATGATGCTATTTACTGATTTATGAGTGGTTTGGTAAATGATTCCACTCCTACGTTACCTTGCTGTTTGTTGTTTTCAGTTACACAGATCATCATGTAAAGATCCACTAGCAGCAGCAAATCTCCCAACACGCAGCACCTTTTTTCATAACTTCCATCCCATTCATCGTCCACGAGGATTCCCCGATGCTCCCTCTGAATGGTGCACTAACGCAGCAGTGGCGTGTTCAGTCTGGGGTCAGCCATACGCCCGGCCAGTAAACTCAGGGTTAATCTCGCCTCTTCCAGATGTACTTGGCAACTCAAAGGGCTCATGAAGGCTCCGCTTAGACTTCCACAAAACGTGATCTATTGTTCATGTGTCAGCAGGACCGTGATATATTCTATCCTACTCTCGTGGACAAAACATACCCCAGCGATTATACAAGCGGGGCCATTCGCCCGCAACAAGGCCAGCCCGGTGACTCTGGACACCAGGCAGCTTGACCCCGGGGTCTCGCTCTTCTTTGTTTCCACTGACCTCTGTTTCTTTTACCCCCCTCTGAACCTGGAACCTCTGTCCTTCCAGTTCCCCTCCCTCCATTCCCTGCCTCCTTCTCTCACACGCTCTTCACACACATACAAATAAAGAAACGGGGGCCCCCTTCAGTTTATTTTATTAGCACTTTGAAACCCAGGCCCTTCACAGAGGCGAGGAGGGAAAAATAATAGGAAGGAGCTTTAATTAGGAGAGTTATTTGGGCTTAAATAAAACAACAGGGTCAGGGGGAAGCGCTGGGTCAACTGGGAGTGTGTGCGCTTTGATATGAGGACTTTGTCATCTTTGGGTTTGACCCTCACATCCATGTAATGGGGCAAGGCTCAGGGTAAGAGAGCTGTTTAGGAAGGGCACACTCTCCCTGGAGTACGTCTCTGCTGAAAGGAAAAGAGTTTAATGAATGCGAGTGAATGAGATGTGAGTTTGCATTGTTCTCCGTAGAAAGCAGCACATACACCTCCAGCCGTGTGTGTCTCTGCGAGTGCGTTTGTTTGTTCCCTGCCAGGTGAGCCGTCCCCTTCCTACGTCTCCGCCACCATCTGTGGCTCGTGACATGGAAGCCCTGCAATTTCCTCTGCTCAGCTTCCGACTCCCCTTCTCCAGTTCCCTCTCCTCTACTTCCCCTTCCCCTCCACCAGCCGCTCCCTTCGGCTTTCTCGCTGTTTACCAAACACACCAGCAGCCCCTTCTCCTCCCTCCATCTTCACTCCTGCACATGCATGTCTTTGTTTGCACTCATTTGGGTAGAAAATGGTTCTCGGCCAGCGGCGGTGGCTGCAGGGTGAGGCAGGAGGCCTTCAGCCGTGCCGCCGGGGGGAGAAGCAGGGGGGCCTGGATGCTGAAGGGGAGTAGAAATCATGGGAAAGAGAAAGGGAATCCCCTGCGCTCAGCACAAAGAGAGGCTGCTCTGTGAAACACATGACGACTGGACCGTCACACTTTCTGCTGATTTACTGTAAATTCTCTAAAACAACAAATTACTGCTTGATAGCCATGACTTTTCCTGCTTCCCGACGCAGACAAACGGCCATTTGTTGCCGGGAACATACGAGGAAGTCATGTCCGCACCAGATGATGCGAGCGTTGTCGCCCTCCACCTTTGTGGGATCACGTGCCAGGTCTCAAGAGATTTAGATTTCAAAGAAAACAAACTTGGAGATTGGAAATGCATTTTTTTTTTTTTTTGCAGGATTCTGCAGGCGGTCAAAACCAATCGTTTGCACAAAGGGATTAAAGCCTTTATCTGCAAACCCGTGCAGCAGTCAGAGGCCACCGCCAGAGAGCCCCACAGATGCCATGATGAGCGTGCTGTTGGGTGAGATGTAGGTATTATAAGTGGCTTGCTCCAAGATGACCAAGTAGGTCAAGAGAATCATGGCGGGAGTGAAGGGACTCGCAAAGCTGTGAGGGGAAGGTCAAGCGTGAAATCCCTACCCCCTCTGCCACTGTGACCCCCCAGGGAGGAACTCTGGACGAGCAGTGAAGTGTATGAGTGTGTGAGGCAGAGCCGGAGCAGAGTGAAGACGTCGGTATGCCTGTGGTAGCGGTGCCAGCCGTGTGCAGTGCATGAAACCCCATGATTAAGATGTAATGGTGCGTGAAAGGCCGGTTTAATCATAAAAACTGAAATCTGTTGAATCAGGCTTAACCCTGTGGTAGCGGAGAGGAATCACACTGAACATGCACATGCTTTGAACAGTCAATAAAAAGCTAGTGAAGTATTTGGGAACCTTTTATTTTTAAGTAAATTGGTAAAGTCCAGCTTTGTTTAACGACCTAACATCACATTCACAACTGAAATCGTTTCCTTGAACACACTGAAGTGCCGATTTTCTAAGTATATTTGCAGGTGATCCATCAAACAGTGCTTGTTGGAGCTGAAAAGGGTTTGCGACTGCTAACTTAAAAATACAACACAATGTCTGTGAAAAGTAAATACAGTGTTGCTGTCTTCTCTTAATATTTTATCTCACTGTGCAAAGATAAAGAGCTGACTGCGAGGAAAACCGATCTTTTAAAGATATTTCAAGGGTTTTAAAACATCTTATCTAACAAGAATCATCTAAAATAATTACACTGCAAAGAAAAGATGGAGCGGGCCACCTGAGTGGCAGATCAAAAGCAAAGACTTAAGTGGTTTTCACAGATGAAAGCCGGAGATTTAAAATGAAAAAGTTCACACAATTTGATCCGGTCTTTTTTCTGCTGTTGGCGTCCGCACAAGTGCCTCACAGCGGGGAGGCTTTCTGCTGGAGATATTCTCCGGGCTGGAAACGCGAGGGAGGAGGTGCAGGGGGATGGTTGGTGTGACGGACAGGATGCAAGCATGATGCTAATGAAATCTTTGTTTTCTTTGCAACATGTTAAAGCAGAACAACATAAGTTTCTGGCCTTAAAACTTTGCGTCTGATTCTTTCTGATGGCACTCGTTTTACTCTTCTAGACCACATTTTATTTATGTTATTTATTTTTATTTTAGTTATACTATTTGTACATATTTTATCTTATTTTTTCTTTATTTTCTTTGGATTAGTTGAATTTGGGGTAACACCACTTTCAGGCTGCTATAATTTCACTGTACCTGTACATTGACAATAAAGTCTTCTGATTCTGATTCTGATTCACATCAGTTGGACATAAACACACGGGCTGTTTTCAGTAGACATTTCAGCTGATTTGGCAAAGAGCTGGAGGGATGGAGGAAGAGAAAGAAAGAGATGAGACATGGCTGATGTCCTTTTGATTGGCTGGAGATTGCTCAGAGAAGAGACAGGATGCGTGACGGATGCAGAAACATCCACCATCAGGGGGCGCTAAAGTAGAATATGCTAAAGTTTAGAAGTGCTGCTTTATGAATATACTGCACCTGTGGCATTTATGAGTAGTATGTTACTAAGGCTGGGTATTGTCACAATTCAATTTAATTCTTGGGGTTACGAATCAAAGTAATATTGATTTGATTTGATATTAATCTAAAGGGTTCGATGTTGATGTTGCACCGACGGTTGTTGCAGAGCATCTGCATGGTGTCAGTGTAAGTGGTTGTGCAGGCTTGTCATGTTACTGCAGTACGATACTACAACGTAAATAACACACACAGCGCTCCCTGCTGGTCAGGAGGTGAATCGGTTCAGAGGATTTGACAAATTGATATTGGATTGGGTGGGGGAATCTGGCAATGTGTGACAGTGAGGGTCTTGTCACTATGCCTCCAACATGATGATGCGCCCTGGTTACTTGGCCACAGGATCACTTTTAGCGTTCCCCCCTCCTCCACTAGGGGCTGCTGCAAAACACAGCAATTCTCCATAAACTCCCATGTTAAAAGACCAACTTTACAGCAGAATTAAACATGTTTACAGCCTGGTACAAAAACCATTTTAACTTTAAAAGCTTAGGTTTACTTTCATGACAACTGTGGGGGGAGTGAAAAAATTCTAATTCATTCGTTTAGATGTTATGTAACCTGAAAATTCTTCATAAGTAGGGGCATGTCCTTTTGATTGACAGGTGCCAGATTTGAGGAAGAGATTCTGGGATTTGCGTAACTGAGGGCATCTTTATTTCTTCTGGAGCACCACAGTTGATTTTCTTTCCCCAGTTATCACAACAACGTTTTGCCATTACAACCATGAGTAAGACCTGTCTATACCCCTCTACTAACACTTAGCAGGGTAATCTACTAGCCTCAAACCTGTGATTGGATAGTGTCTGATCCAAATTTCTATTTCTATTATTCTATGTGAGTGAAACCTTGTTTATACGATCAAAAAGAGGCTGATATACGAAAATCTTCTGGGTTGTCAGGTCCTAAAAACACCCTGAACCATGACAACCATTTAATTTTCAGGAAAACTGATCTGAGGAAAATAACCATTTATCAGTATTTCAAACTACATAATAATTGCACCGTATGAGGGATAAACATCATCCAAGATTACAGCCCGGGAAAATAAAGGTTACTGATTCAGCCCTGCATAGAAAGCAAATCTATACTTTGATGTGTTTTGGTTGGGCGTGCATGTGTGTAACTGTGTGCAGTCTTTGTGTGAGAAAGTAAAAAGTCCCTTCATGTGTGCCCTGCAGTCTGACGGCTTATCCAGTCACACCCTGTCGCCTTCATGTCAGGGCTGGACAGTGGCTGCTGTTCTCGCCCTCTCTCCACCTCAGCGCCCAGCAGCGACCCTCCCACCGCCACTCACTCTGTTAAATACTAACTACTGTCCGTCCAAAGTCTCCTAAGACACAAATTATTGACCCAATTAATGCTTTAGTGCCAGTAAGATGCATTTCTGTTGCTGCTGTGAAGGTTTGAGCTGTATTTTAAAATGAACTATGAGAACATTACCAGTTTGCTGGAGCCACGTTAATGCTTTTTCATTTGACATCCCACTTGCTGCGAAAGTTATTTGATGGGAAAGCTTCTTCCTCCTCCTCAATGATTCTTTAAACGAAAACAAAATGCTGAGCTTTTATTGCCAAAATGTAGATATAGAGCGACATAAAGCATTTAACTTGATCATTCGAGCTGTTTTCGTCTCCTTATATGCAGGAACTCTGCTACAGACATGGAATGAAAACACCATATAAATGTTTTGACCTCGTTGAATGGCTTCTTTACGGCCATCCTGACACAGAGAGCGTTTCTGTGCAGGCTTTGGCCAACGTGGATCAGCTGGAGGTCCGGATGCATCTCTCAGTTCTGTGTCACGTCTTTGCTTCTTTTTCTAGCAGGATTTCAGATCCTGTTCTTCTGCTGAGTTTTAAGTCCTAAAACGTCTTCTTTTGTCTTCCATGTGTCCAGTTTCTGCACAGCGTGCTGATAGGCTACGTTTTAAGCTCTCAGTGCATCACTGCAAAACAACTATTTTCCCTCAAACTCAGTATGTTTTAAAGAAATGAGAACAAATAATAGTTATGACTGCTTGTAACAGAGTCATAAAGGTCCAATTTAAAATGAGTTCTTTTCTTACCTTAGATAAACATACACATACAGCTCATTGGGCATTTGCTTCTCTTTAATTATGTTTATATATGATCATTCATGTACAGTAGCTTATCATTTGACTTGATTGTCAACTTTTTTTCTAAATGATCCTTTTTTGTGGTTATTTGCTTAATTTAATTCGGCATAAACAAAATAATTTAAATATCTGAGTTTAGTTCTTCCCACCTTCTCAGATTAAAGGATCTCCTTTAAACTGGGAAAAAGAAATGATTAGTCAGGATTATAACAGGATTATGACTTTGAGTATGGGGATCAGGATAAATTAGGAAGTAAACGCTAAGACTGGTCAGAAAGTAAAATAAGTTTCCATCTTGTGCCTGTCACAAAATTTGATGAAAGCAAACCAAACACTGATTTGTTTTGTCCTTGTAGAAGATTAATTGCTCGGCAGCCCATGTGTGCTGATTTGCTTGTGTGTCTTGCTTCTCGTTTTTTCTCTTTTTATAATGATGAACCATCAGCATAGACAGACGTAACATAAGTGAAGACAGAGACTTGGAGGCTGGCTCAGTACCACATGATGAGATCCATGGATCAAGGTACTGCTGAAGTGTTGTGATAATCTGGTAATCAAAACATTTGCTTTTTGAATTTTAGCAGAAAACCTACGAGTGTGTTAAGCTGGGATGGTAACGAGAGTTCAGTGTGTGTGTCTGTGTGTGTTCATTGATTTTGTGACGCGGTCCCAGGCTTGATCCAGATGTTGGTGCAGATGTTTTTACGTATGTCAAAGCTCCTGAGTTAGCAGTCTAATGTGAGAAGAGGTCAGCTGAGGAACTTCGGGCTTGTATTTTGGGGACTGATCCGTCATAAATGTCGTTTTTACTTTTGTGTGAATGACATTCAGACTTCCAGCTGTTACGGTGTTTGCTGACAGCGCACACCGCTGGGTGGCATGGTGGCGCGCGTATTGCGTAAATCTGGGGATATCCCCGAGGAGATCCTGCGTGTCTGCACGGCAACAACGCGCTTGGCGGGAAGTCCACTGAGGATAATGTGTGTGTCATTAGGAGAGAAAAGCTGTTTTTCTGTTTTGTCTTTGGACGTGAAGTTTGGACACGGACAGTCCGGTGCGCGAGCAGCAGCTCCGCGCGACGTCACTGCGGCCCCACGGTCACCCGGGGGCAGCAGCAGCCCGCTGACGGAGCCCTGTTCCGGGGCTTCTGATGGTTTCCAGTTTTTCTCTTTGTTGTTGGAGGCATCGGGGTGGGGGAGGTATTCTGGGGTGGGGGGCGTGATCCAGCACACACAGATTCCGTCTTCAGTTTGTCAGCGGACCCGCCTTCCTCCCTCTGAAAACAACCGCGGTGAAGTGAAACAGGAAACTTTATGCGCTTCACTTTCCTCAAGCTCACCGATGCACGAGCGCACACACGAGCAGGTTCCCCAAATTGTCATCAGCCGCGTGGATCCAGTTGTCCTGTCGGTTCGTCTGTCTGCAGCCTGGAGGAGAATCGCGCACAGATGAGCTCCCTTTACGAGCTGGAGGAGGAGTTCGGCCCAGCCGCCGGTCCTGATGGCGACCTGGAGTTTGAGTATTTGTTTGAATATGAGCCGCCTGACGCGCACTTTGCAGCGGGAGGTCCAGGTCGGTCCGGTTCCGTTTGGAGTTAACCCTATCCCCTTTTGGGTCGATAAATATGAGCTGACTGTAAAGTTTGTTTGTGTGAATTAATAAAAAAACAGGAAGTAAGTTAGAAAGGTTCTGATGTCAGGTCACGTGATAGATGAAGCCTTTATTTATCTTTCTTTCCAGAATCTCATCAGAAATATGAAATAGATCCATAAAGGCTGTGATCAGATTTGTGTTCTGTAGTAAGCTCTCCTCCTCTCCTTCCCTTCAGATGACCCAAACCTCCCATCCAACAAAGTCCTCAGTCCCGGTTCTGAGCAGGCTTTCCCTCTGGATCAGTCCTCCCCCTACAGGATCAAGTCCTGCAGCCCCTCCTACAGCACAGAGGTTCTGTCTGGATACGAGAACCAGGAGACCAGAACCTATCTGGACAGCGCCCGGCCTGCAGGCCTCGCCCTGAGCCCTCGGATTGAGATCACTCCCTCTCGTGAGCATTACAACCATGGCAGGGACTCCCTTCAGAACCAGCACCTGAACATCAGCCCCCGACCCACCCTCACCGTCCCGGGCCATGAGAACCTGGCCTACCGTGAGCCGCAGTGCCTGAGTCCTGCCAGCAGCAACTCCTCCACCAGCTGGCACTCTGAGAGCTACTCCCCCTGGGCGTCTCCCTGCGTCTCCCCCAGCAGCGGCCAGAATTCCGGAGACCTCTGCCCCCGTCTGCAGAGCATCCACACTGGCTCCCCGCGCACCTCCCCGGGCACCTCCCCTCGGACCAGCCTAGCTGAGGACGGCTGCCTGGGACCCCGCTCGCCCTCTCCCAGACCCGGCTCCCGCTCCACCTCCCCACAGGGAAAACGCACCTACGAAATGTACAGAAATCCGGGGTTGATCCCTGGGCACCGCTCCCGCAGTCCCTCCCCAAGCAGCGGCCACGAGGACCCCGTAGGAGCCCAGTACACACACAGCAGCCTCACCGATGGCCTGAATGGGTTCGGAACCAGTCAGCCCGGCCTGGTGCCGACCAAATTAGTCAAGACATCCAACCAGGTCTACACCCTGTACCCAGACAACCATGGAGACGGGAACTACTTGGTGTCCTGTGATCAGGACATGAAATCCAAGCCTGCTGCAGAACCTTTCTTTGTCATGCCCCCCATCTGGCCCAAACCACTGGTCTCCAGCATCTGCAGGTACAGTCGGTGAGAATTTCCCTGTTTGCTGTCTCCTTATTGATGTTGATGGTTTACATGATTCTGTTTCCCAGTATCCCTGTGGCTTCACTACCCCCACTGGAATGGCCCATTCCCAGTTGCACTGACCAGTACCAGCTCAGGATTGAGGTGCAGCCCAAACCACACCACAGAGCTCACTATGAAACCGAGGGTAGCAGGGGCGCCGTCAAAGCGCCCACCGGAGGCCATCCTGTCATTCAGGTACGTCTAATACCTTCATTTACCCTTAAAACTCCTCCAGATCTCCCCGAGGTCTGCCTCCTCTAGCATCAGCAGCAGCACTGAGTAACTATGTGGGTAAATAGTGACGGAGAGCTTACCCTTTAGGTAATATACCAAAGTTTTCCAGGCATTTCTATCCCATCCAGGAGTTTTACAACCCAGCCACAGCATGTGTTGTTTATATATAGACTCTACATGGTAAATCCACCACGAGTGATTCATGATGAACAGCAGCATAACTAACTGGAAATGATGAAAAACTGAAAACATGTAAATAGTTTCTGTCGTCTGTTTCAGTGCCAGTAGGTTTTAAAATCACATACACTTTTTAGGTGTCCCACAGAGATGTGTTCCTGGCCCACTTTTTCTTAATAAATATCAATATATTCCCGATGTTACGCTTCATCGGTTTAACAGTGAATATTTTTCTGAAAGCCAAGGCTTGAGAGAATGATCTGCAGATGTTGATCTGTGTGTTATTAGTAATAAGTTTTGTTTTCTTATGGTGCTATATCTATTGATACTTTTATTTTACATCAGTTTAGCCTCAAAATCTGACAACTATGGCTGTCTTGAAAACATCATGTAACCATGGTGATGAGGTTTAGAAGGCTTTTTCAGGCTGGGTTTTACTTTTAGAAACCTTCTATATTTATTTAGTTTTTTCTGAGGCATGTTTCAGTTTTGGGTGGGGGGGGCTGTGGTTAGACTTCAATGCTAGTTCTCTCTTTCAAAACAAATGATTGTGGACTCCATGACCTCAGATAAATGACACGTCACAACCAGGACACCCAGCTCAAATCAGGAAGCAGAACAGGTTCAGAGTTTTCTGGTGGATTTAACCACAGAATCTCAGATCTGAGTTCCTCTACCGCCCAGCTCGGCTGACTGTGCGGCTCTAGTTCGGGGGAGCTGACCTGGCGAACTGACATGTTTTTCAAAGTGTGGAGAAAGAAAAAAAACAGAAATACAAGTGTGAAGCAGATGAAATACAAAGATGGTAATTTCTCTGAAATGACATCACCATGTTTAGGTTTAACGTAATTAACTTGCAAGGTATATGACTGGACATTTAAAAGGATTATTTACTTTGTGGGAAAATAACAAGACTTTTTCTTGTTTGTTACGCCCATGTGAGAGAAAGATATTGATTTTACAGTATTTCATAGTAACCACATGGTTAACCATATTCATGGTTGAACTATTTCAATAAAACAAGACATGGTGATTTTATATGGCTTTTTATGAAGATTTAGTTGATGTTATCCAATTAGCCTTCTGTATTATATTATTTTGAACTATTTAAGGTGTCCAGGCAGCACCCCAATGGCTTCCAAATTTTGATGGTAGATTTGACAGCTGCCTTTTAACTCTCAGGCATATTTTCCTCTCTCTTGATCTCTGTTTATCTCCAGTCACTTTAAGAAAGGCGTAATTGACTTTGAACAGGCCTCACATTTAAAAAATGCCCCATGCTCTTGTCTCTTCTGTAGTTTATTACAGTAATGAACTATTTGTGGTCTTCAGCACTTTGTAACACCTTTGTCAACTGTTAAGAGTTTATTCTTTCACTTTTTTAGAACTTTTTGTGGTATCTGAGCTCCTGAAAGTTGACTCTTTCCTTTTTTCAATGCTAAGATTGCCGGGGGAAATATTTGATCTTTTTACTTTTTAGAAATCTGCTTTTCTGCAAACATATAAAATGAATTTTGTAAACCAACATATAGTGTGTATTTATTATTTTGTTGTAATTATAAGACACTTTGATTCTCATCTTATTTTGTCCACATAAATAAAACTTTCATTTTTTATGTTGCAGCACACCCAGCAGTTCCCATCTTTTCTTTCAATAAATTATAAGAAATTGAGAAATTACCAAGGCATTTTTCCACTTAAATGCCTTTAAACATGATATAAAATCATGATGTAATGTCAGATTATTGTGGACATCTAAGTATGTATGCTTCGTTTTATTATATTATTATTATCATATTATAATTATTATTACTGTTAAATTTAAAAATACAAATAAATTACATTTCCCCTCTGGGATTGAAAAAGTTTAAAAACGTTTTAGTTCCAAAGTAAGTAGTTTGTTTATTTATTTATATAAATCCAAATAAAATGATTTCTTTATCATGAATACGTTCATTTTGCAGTGAATTTATTCTGTGCGTGCACATATTCTGGGTCGGGTTCAAAACGAGCATCAGACCTGAGCCAAGAATATCTAGGTGAAAGTGAAGTAGTATGTTTGAGTTCATCTGCTGCTTCAAAACTAGAATCAAAATTGAGCGAGAATGTGGTTTTATGTGGTTTTCCATGTTGAAGCTGAAAATAAAAGAAGCAGGAAGTAGGGTTTGTTTTTTTCTGGTATACATAAAAACTTCATATGTGTTGCCTGTCCATTAAGAATGTTTCCTAACCCCCAGATCTAAAGCAGATTTGAGTAAACGCAAATAAAGTTGTTGTTTTTCTCATGTAAACTTCAATTTGTAATTATTATGTCCACGTAAACCTGAGGGAGAATATTTTATTTAACCTTGAATTAATTTAATTAA
>JBAJHY010000005.1:973807-987912 GCA_037177095.1 Craterocephalus marjoriae | reverse complement strand
TTTACAACCTATATTTAGTTTTTCAAGTTACAAAACAGTTCATTAAGCATGTTTGTGGTTTTTATTGTAATACATACTGTTTTTTTTCAATTCGAATTTGAGGATTTTTGTGTGTTTTTTGGCAAAATATGTCAATAAAGTAGATTGTAGTGAAATAATAACCATCTCTTCTTATAGATTAAGTTGTGTTGAAAAAAAAGATACAAAGCATGGGCATGTTAAACATTTTTTTATGTGTTATATGGAGACAAAATCAAACGTTTTGAAAAACGGCCAAAATAGGCTCAGGATCCTAAGGGTTAAACACGAAATCATTAAAAAGATTAAAAGCAAGAGAAGTTTAAAGATACCGTGCAGATTTCAGTCATAAATACATGAAAAAAGGAACGTTTTAAACCCTGACTTAAAAGTTTCTACATTTAGTGAGATTTTAATTGCTACTGGCGGTTTGTTCAACTTGTTTGCAGCATAACAGCTAAAAGCTGCTTCTCCACGTTTGGTCTGGACTCTGGTCTGGACTAGTTGACCTGAGTCTTTGGATGTAAGAACTCTGGCAGGTTTATATTCTCTGAACATATCACAGATGTATTCTGGGCCTAAATCCTTCTGGGATTTATAAACATTCAGGAGAGCTTTAAAAACTATTCTCTGACTGACTGGAAGCCAGTGTGAAGACTTTGAAGTGGATATGTCATACACTTAAATCCTTCCCTTTCACCCATCAACCAAATCTGCCTCTCTTTATTCTGTTCTACATCCCTCTATCTTCACCATGTCCCACCCTCTCCTGCACTCTTACTTTTTGTCCCCACTCTGGTTCCATCCATCATTACTCCCTTACCAGCATTCTCCATATTATAAAGTCCATTTTAAAGTCCTTTAGAATCAATCTATCATTTTCCTCACTGAAAAATGAAATAAATTGCTTATAGGTGATAAACTCCACCCATCTGGGACTCAGTAGATTAAAACAAGACTCATTTGATGATAATGTCCCACAAGATGCGCCGTGTGTCCTGTGTTCAGATATAAATGAATGTGATAAGGGCAACGGCGGCTGTGCGGAGGTGTGTGTGAATACCAAAGGCTCCAGGCGTTGCGAGTGTGGGCGGGGCCGTGTGCTAGACGAGGATGGACACAACTGTAAAGGTATAAGATATTATAACCGATGATTGAACCACGTGCACATCTGGTATTCTTGATACTTTACTTTTTCCCTGTGCAGAGATTGCTGGCTGTCATGTCAACAATGGAGGCTGCAGCCACAGCTGCTCCTCGCTGCTGGACTCCTACAAGTGCCTCTGTCCCAGAGGGCTGGAGCTGGGAGAAGACAAACGTACATGCCAGGGTGTGTATGAGGGTTATGAAAAGGTATATCAGGACGTAAACATTTTCTGATCCTCACCAGGTTTTGAAATGAGATTGATACAACCTGAGATGGACGACAACACAGATATACGACACCATGATGTTTATTTATCAAAAATCTAAGACAAAATGTAAAAGCTGTATGTAGAAAAAGACACTTTCCAAGTTTTCCATGAAAAGACTTCTTTGCAAGTTCATTGAAAGTCAACACTGGGTCTGTGTGTGTACTGACAACAGTCCCCGGCTGAGCAGCACATCTGTTAACAGACAGCTGTGAAAAAAGAGAGTAATCGCTTTGTTGTGTCCTCACACTTTTCATGATTGGTGCCATTTTATGTGATATAACAGTAATTCATTTCTGTCATTTCTTCAGTCCCCGTCCAGTGTGATTCTAGCTTTATTACAGTGTCAGTTCCTAAAGACCTCGTAGGAGGGCTGGAGCTTTTTCTGTCCAACTCGTCTTGTCGAGGCGTTTCGAACGGCACACACATCAACCTCAGCTTCAGCCTCAAGACCTGCGGGACAGTTGTGGAGGTCAGAGACTTCAGATTTACCCTTTTATAGAATCACTATTTACATGCTGTTAAAGCTCCCAATGATGTTTGTGATTCATTCAAAGCGCCACACACTTCAATGTGGGTCTTTGAGGTTGTTGTTGTGCATTCAACTTAAGTGAAGAAAATATTTACTCCCAGGTAACAGATGAGAAGATCGTGGGGACCAATCTTGTGACAGGCCTTCCAAGGAGCAACCCAGGCAGCAGCGGGGACCTGATAGTCCGGACCAGCAAGTTACTGCTCCCAGTTACCTGCGAGTTCCCCAGGGAGTACCGCGTGTCGGACGGATACCAGGCAAGTCTGCGCAGTTCGGCGCTGGAGCTGGCAGGTCACAGTGAGGGAGTCTTCCAGTTCAGCCTGGAGCTGTTCAAGAACGCCGAGTTCTCAGAACCGTACCGCACCCCGCCCCAGCTGCACCTGCACGAGTCCCTGTTTTTTGGGGTGGAGCCAAAGGAGAAAGTGGAGGGCCTCTTTGCCATGGTGGAGAGCTGCTTTGCAACACCGGGGCCCAGAGCTGATGAGGTCCTCAAGTATTACCTCATCAAAGATGGGTGAGAAACCGAGTGTTGATTCCATGTCTTGTGCTACATCACACAATGTGTCGAACGTAGGTCAAACACAAATGTTATTGAAGTTATAATTAATAAACTGCACCCAGTTCATGATGACTTGTGCAGTTGCAGGCATGAAGTAGGTATTCAACCAAATTGTAACCTAAAATACAGAAATAGTGTTTTTTTTAAAGAAATGCTGCACTGTATAAGACTTTTTGATTATCAAAGAGTGATGCAAGAGAACAGCAATTGCCATTTTTCCCCTTTTACTAAAAGTTTCTCAGACACAGAAGCTGGGCAAGTAAGTTTAAATAGAGATCCTTGTTATTAATATTATATGATCATATTTGTAATTATACTTGTAGTCCTGAGCCCTGACAATTTCATATATCCGCAGATGAAACCCCATTAATACTTTCTATATTTGGGTGAAACTTCTTTTCTCGGGCACACACTAACAACTGTCTGCCCTCTTAGTTCTGTCTAGTTAACAGTAAAATGTGTTTGGCTCTGCAATTTTATGATAAATGCCAACAGAATCATACCCGGGAATTCTCCTAAAATCCTTGACAGTAATATGACATGAAATTTTCACACTTTTAGAGAAGTGCCACTTAAAAATGCTGTTGGCCTCAAATTTTAATAGAGAGTAAACATGAATGCCTAGGGTATGAAAAATAAGAGTATTATTATTTATGAAAGACTTTTGGCTCCACATTCCTTATGCTACTCAGTTTAATCTTTTTCACTGTTCCTCATTACTTATACAGTGACTTCAGGGCAGCCAAGTTTGTGATCCATATGCTGTAAATCTGTAACAAACCATTTAATCGGAGTAGCATGAATTGCATGTATTATTTTCTGTCCTACACAGATGTGTCTCTGATGAAACAGTGACACAGTATTCATCAAAGGACCAGCTCTCCAAGCACTACCAGGTCCCTGTCTTCAAGTTCATTGGCAAGGACTATCCAGTGAGTAAAAGCAGCCAGCTGGCAGGTTTAGTGCTCTATGCTGTAAAGACGTAATCATCCTTTATACTGTGATCATATTTTACTCTTTTCTCAAATCATAAGACAAACTTGTCTTTTGTGGTTGCAGCAAGTTTTCCTGCACTGCCAGGTTTTGGTATGTGGGGCAGGAGACACCAGCTGTGCCAAGCGCTGCCGGGGACGTGTCCGAAGGGAGGCTCGGATGGGTGACTCTCAGGATCATCGCACACTGAGCACGGGCCCCATTTATATTCTGCCTTAGGCAAGACATTTACAGAAAAAATCTGCATGAGAGCATGAGACAGGTGCATGTCAGAACAAAAAAAAAAAATCAAACTTTTACATGGGTTGACCCTTTGAATTTATTTGATCTGTAAACCATCAAAAAGATGCTGGCATACATGCGATGAAGTCTATTGCACTTTCTCCCCATAGTCTAACACACACGTACAAGTACAGTATACACACTGTTTTTTATCTTAGTCCCAGTGTTCATACGTCTGCTGATGGCTTGCTTAGTTTGTGCTTCTTTGCTACTTTGCCTTGCGACACGATTTACTGACATTAAAGTGACATTTCTCATTAGAAAGAACTGGAAAGTGACCACAGTGCATTTCTAACAACTACAGCATGACGGATGTTTTTGTAGGTCACACTTTGGGGCTTTTCTCATTTCTCAAATTATGTGCACGCTCCATCACTTTGTCAATTCATTTAGAGGTAATCATGTCAGTTAAACTGCAATTAGTCATGCATTTATTTCTAAAAAGTAACAAATAACTGGTTAATAACTTACATCAAACATCGACATAGTAGCTGTGATGAGCATTACATTTGCATGACGCTGACTTAGCGTTAAACAGCACGAGCCATGCGCACCTGAGTAATTATAATCTGCCGTTTTATCTGGAGGAAATTAATCCACAATATCCTTCCTATCTTCCCATCAGGGCCTTTGTTTGGAGTCATCAAGTAATTTATGGTAATGGAGTCATAGAGGCCTAAATTTGGCCTAAAATGAGGAGTATGGAGAGTTAAATATGCATGAGAAATTAATTTAGATTCTGAAAGTCGTATTCCAACACGTGATGTCTGTAAGACCTCTACATCAATAAATCCTACAAAACACTTTGCCTGAATTCCCCATTTATGCTTTTTTAAGAGCCTAATGTCCTGAATGCCTCTAAACCCCCCCACCCAAACAGTTTAATTCACACTTTTTTTTTTTCATTTCTTCCAAAAATAAGTCCTTAAAAAAGTTTGTTTTTTTTAGGGGAGCGGTACTATCAAAGGCCAAAGTTGCTACCTTTCATGGCGATATTCAGTAAAAAATGTTAAGGCGAAAAATAAACAAAAAATAAAAAGGTACTAAGTTCAGAGAGCAGCACCGCGGCCGCCTCGAATGTGACATAGAAAGCTTCAGCCAAACCACTGTGCAATTTCTCATCCGCAAGAGCCCGACTCGCCTTCGTACTTCCACTCTCGAATATCTCAGGGTACTTCGTAGTCCACGTGCAACGCCGGCCGTCTGCTTTGTAAAAGGTTTGAGATGTGTGTTTTTTTTCCTTTTTAGGACTAAATTTGTGTTTGTTTTTTTTTTAATAAAAAAAAGGAGAAGAAAAAAGAAGCAGATTGTGGTTTGGAGAGGCCATCTGAATCACGCTACACATGGCCCACATGACGATCAACACAACGGCTCGGGCTGCAGGGGGCTTTTTCTTTTTTTTTCTTTTTCTCTTCTCTCTTTCTCCCACCCCGAATGCCCCCCCCCCCTTCACCACCCTCCCTCCCATCATTCAACAGCTTTAATCCCTACCCCCCATCCGTTCCTCCAGCCCTCTGAAATCCCCAGGCGGGGGCCAAGGCAGACGCAGAGGGTGTGTAATTTGATTCAGCATGAGTGCTGGTTAAATGGGGCGTTTCCTCCGCTTTCCTGTCAATTACAATTGTCTGATTTCATTCTGAAAGCGGTGGATGCGTTTTTGGGGAGTCGGTTGAGAGAGTAGGGGGGTTCTAAAGCCGAGGCGTCCGGATTGAAGGGGGCAGTTTGCAGGATGTCCCGTCCGCTAGGTGAGGATCTGCACCAAACAAGCCAGACCAAATGTCAGGGAGGTGCAGGCTGGGAGTGAAAGGAGGAGGGGGGAGGACAAATCCATGATACAATCACGCAATCTTTGTCTTTAGGTTCGTATTTCCAAAAAAACTGTTGATGGAGTATACGCAGCCAGATCAAGCCAGTCTTTCACATCTTGTGTGTTTTGGGACAAAAGACCCCCCCCACCCTTCCTCCCCTCTTTTTTTCCCTCCATTTGGGTTAGAAAAGGAGAGGAAAGGGAGGAGGGGGTCCTGTTGGGCCCAGCTGCATGCAGCCCCCCTCAATCCTCGGACCGGTGGGGTGGGGCTCACCGTGGGACCCCCCCTCAAACAGCTCCAGAGCCCCCACACGGTCCGCACCTGGACCGGCCCATTTGCCTAATTATGAATGAGTAGATCCAGGCCGTGTCCGAGCTCTGGCTACCGGGCCCAGACAATACCGCCCAACTGTAAGCTTCAGGAGGCATCGGAGGGGTGGGAGGGTGGGGGGGGGGCACATAAAAGCCACTCCCAAAGAAAAGAGAGAAAGAAAAGGAGGCTTGGTGAGACCTCCAACTCAGGGTCACGGCCACAGCGTGCCACCAAACAGCTGCTCCTGTACGGCTCGGCTAATCACAGGCAGACGGCCGGCCCCTCGCTGCTCGCACGTAATGCTGTTAGCGGCGGAGACCGGAGGACGGATTACCCGCCCCGGACCCCCGCTTCATCCACCAGCAACTAGTCCCATCTGCTGATGGCTCGCCAGACTGTTTTACACTTTTTCTCCTCCGTATTTACAGAGCACACCTCGGAGAAGCGCTTGTTGATCAGAGAGGAGGTGAGGGGGGGGGGGGGTGCTGCTTTGTCCTACATTGTTCAGCGGTTGAGGCCAAATGACCGCACAAGACAATAAAGCGCGGTTAAGGTGGCTTTGAGACAAGTCCATCGGGGAGGGGAGGGGGGGGTATGGAGAACTTGCCAACTGGACGAATTCCAAGGCTTTTGGCCTCACAAATTAAATCAGAGCTTTAAGCCAACCGGCCGAGGGTCCGCATGCTTTTCAAGTGCCACGAGCAGCGAGCATTACCAAATCTTTTCAAGCAAACCGCAGCGACCAGCGTGGAGTCAATGGCCGCCCTCCTCCGGCAATAACACCGATAAAACGTAAACCAGGTCCTACCCATAATCCGCAGCACGTCCCTTTTTGACGTGACCAGGTTTCTAAGACTCTAGACAACGAAACAAAGACCTGCCTTTTTTTCCTGGAACCAAACTATTCACATTTCATTTAGCCAAAATATTTTGGACCAATTCTATGAAAACACAATCACAGTAAAACTGGAAAAGGTTGAATTCACCCCTCGCATCTGCGCCTGAAATTTCCACCGTATGATTGACAATCCTGTTTTTAGACCGAGATGATTGTAAGGTGCAATGACAATTATTCCTTTTTCCTTCAAAGCAATGTTGACTTCCTAGGTCAGTCAGGTGCAGATTGGGTTCCTCAACAATCGTCTTTCTCCTTCAATATAAACCCACTTCATGGTAAAATAAAAAATTTGAATAATAAAAGGTTCACATTACTGTCTACCACTGCCTACGCTGCGATTCATGAATGAAAGACAGCAGCAGTCAAAAAACTGAAAATGCAAGGTACTATACTTCTCTTATAAACAAAACTTTTATAAAATATATATGCATATATATATATAAAAAAGAAAAACTTAAAAATATTTCTTATACTTTTTAGTAAAGCAAGCAGGGCCCTCTAAAATATCTGCTTGATTGTTTTAAAATTTTCTGAAAAACAAAAAGATGTATTATTATAATAATAATAATCATAATAACAGGAAATAATCATCGAACAAACACTGAAGAAAAACTAAAGAATAAAAACTGACGTGGTTCCTTTAGGAGAATATCCGGATGGCCTGCGTGACCTGGGTGTGGCACACGGGGCACTCCGGGTGGTTCAGCTCACAGATTCGGATGGCGCACTCCATGCAAAAGAGGTTGTGGCCGCAGGGCACCAAGGCGGCCGTCACTTTGCTCTCGAAGCAGGTCATGCAGTCCCGCACGGCGGCCGGCGGCGAGTCCGGCACCGGCAGGCGGCCGGGGAAGCCCTCGCCGGCGGAGGTGGGCTCGCTGTGGGCGCGGCGGGCCTGGGCGTGAGGTGATCCGGCGACGGGCACGATGCTGGTGACTGAGGAGTTGTTGGCGGTCCCGCCCCCGCCGCAGGGCTCGGGGAGGCCGGGGGAGAGTCTGGTGAGGGGCAGCGGGAGGCCTCCGAAGCTTTTGGAGCGCTGCTGGGCGTAAAAGGCCACCTGTTTGGGGTAGTCGGGGTCTCCCCAGCTCTGGGTGCCCTCGGATCCAAAGTAAGAGCAGGGCTTCTCTCCGGTGCTGGAGAAGTTGCCCTTGGTGTATATGCCCCCTCCCTCGCCGCCGCCCCCGCCGCCCCCTCCCACCATGGCGTCTGAGAAGTTCTGGCGGTAGCTGCTGGTGAGGGGCTTGCGCTGGCCCCCCTGCAGCCCCCACACCTGCTGCAGCCGGCTCTCCAGCCCGCCGCCGCCGCCCCCCGGGCTGCCGCCGCCGTTGGGCCCCAGGCAGTCGTTCTCGTTGTTGTGGTCGTGCAGCCCGCCCGTCCGGAAGGCGATGTGGGCCTCGATCTCCTCGCGGGCCCGCTCGGCGTTGCTCGGGGATCCGGTGATCTCGAAGACGGGGTCGCGGTCTCGACTGGGGGTGACGATGTAGGTGCAGGTCTGCTGCTGGATGCGTTTGATGGTGGAGCCCTTGGGCCCCACCACCAGCCCCACCACGCGGTATGGCACTCTCACCTGAATGGTGGTCTGGCCCGGCAGCGGCGTGGGCGGGGAGCCGCTGAAGGACACGCCCAATTTGTTGCGGGACGCCCGCAGCATGGAGAAATGCTCGGCGGCGGAGATGATCTCCCGGCGGGCCAGCGCCACGTCCTCCTTCCGGCCGGTGATCAGGAACACGGGCTCCTCGCCTCGGACGGGGGTCTTGATGTAGGTGTTGGTCTTGGCCCGCAGGGCTTTGATCTTGCAACCTGCGGAGATGCCAAGAAACAGTTTTAGTAATTGAACACGATGAGTACATGTGTAGAGCAAACCCCACCCCTCTTTCATCGTAGGACTTGCCTAACAAACCATATTGGGAGTAATTATCGTGATTTATAAGTGGAGCAAGTGTTTAGCATGCTGTTTTATCCACTCTAAGGCCCAATCTCAGCCCTCCCCCTTCGCCTTTAAACAGTTTGAAGGCAAAGGTTCATGTTTTCAGCCCTGGGGATGGGAGATATGAACTAATTTCATATCTCGATCATTTTTTCTTTAATCATGATATACAATATACTGTATATCTCAATATATTTATTATTTGGGTAAAGTAAACAAAGAAACAGTTCAAATTTATGGCCTTGATTGCTAAATGCACATTTATTATGGATCAGAAGCACATGTGCATTCAAATATTTGACTGAAATTTAAGTATATGTGCATTAAAATAATAAAAAACAAATTAACAGCTGTGCAAAAATGCTAAAAGAGAGATATTTTTAACTTAAAACAAGCGAGATAAAAGATATTCCCTCATTCTACATCTTGTGTGACAAAGTCTACATATATCTAAAAAGCTCAATATATTGCCCAGATCTACTGTGGACTGAGCCCCCTCTTCCCTCCATCTAACCTGAACCGTATCAGGAGGCCGGTCGGCTCGGGGCTCGCTCTTTACAAGACATGCGTGTCACACTGAGCTAAAATTCAACAGAAAAAGAGACTTAACTTCCAGCCTTATAACCACAGAACTAAAAATGACCTATGTCATTATTTCATGTTTAATGTTTAAAACCTTTATTTCTGAAACATGTTTATGGCGGTCAGACGGAGCATTTTGCTGTCATGGGTAAACATCCACCGAATCATAAAGTTTTTAACAACAGTTGCTCATTTTTAACGCTATACACGTTAAAACTACACTTTTTTGTACGAGTCTTTCAGCGCCATGTTTATTTCCTGTGTGAAAGCTTAAAATTCCCCCCCTTGCCATGAATTCTGCATCAGAAAACCCTCCACTGAAGGGGATATCCAGCCCTTCCCCTTAGACCTTCGTCTCTCATGAACGGCTAAGGGGGAGAATTCAGATTGGGCCCATATCAACAAGATACGTATACGTGCACGGTGCAGAACGGACGCTGCCGAGCAATTAGGCCTACTCTCTGACCTCTCCTTGAACTTGCAAGACAACACAGCCAACCCACATAGGCTGGTTTTGGGGCCATTTATAGCTCTCCACCAGCCCCGTTTCTGACCATTGTGCAGGATTCTCCTCTATGCCGACGCTTTTAAGGCCGTTTCCTAATGCGTGCGAGTGCAGGTTAATGTCATTTCACAGCAAATTACCCGGCATCATACGAGGTATCTCTAGGATCTGTGATTATTTACCACTGCCAGGTACATCTGAGGTCAAGCAGGAAAAGAAAAAGGCAAGCAGTTCTGTTTCTATCCCACCCCATCAACAATGCATTAAGCCTTACGCGGGCTAGCTTTCATTCATGGGCTCAGACAGCTTCCTCATTAAGATTCCCACATTTATTGACAAGTGCCTTTCTCATCTCGCGCGCCTCTTAAAGAGGCTGAGCATCCTTGATCTCATGTCCCGGCTCTAACCAGCAGAAGATCCACCGCAGCGTTGTAGAAAGCACCTGAAAGGCAGCGTCCTCACGGCGGCACACGGGCCCGCATGGCTCAGCCGGAGCTGGCTGTGATACTCGGAGGGCTTGGAAATCCTCGTGCCCCAATTCTGAGATGCCCTCCAAGGCCAGCGCGCCGCTATCAGGCTAATAGATCTGCTCATGAGGAACAATCGGGCTGGGTTTGGGATTGTAACGAGCCTAAAGTAACACGTTCATTAGAGAGCGATCCATGAACACAAACAGGAAGTGATTTAATCCGGCAGAAGTTAAGGTCACCGGAGAGAAAATCACTGAAATAAACTGCACCAGACGGGTCAAAACAAAGGAGGATGCAAGGGATCGATGGGGAGAAGGAGCAGCCGTACGCATCATGACAGGAAGCTCCGGTGCTGAGAGGAGGGGGGGGCGGTGTCCGTGGTGCCGAGCGAGCCCCAGTCACCTCAAACTGCACCGGATCCTCCCCGTCTGCTTCCGCTCGGCACATTTAGATTCAAAACTTACACTCAGGAAGAAACAGCAGCCCTGGACCCCCCCCCTCCACCACCACCACCTCCGCCCCACCAGCCTCCTCCCTGCTAGCAGATTACTAGAAACCTGTTTGTTTTTGTTTGGAGATGAATGAGGATTTGCTGATGGAGCCCCCCACCCCCAAAGCAGTCTTTGTGCCCCCCTCCCCCTCATTACAGACAACCATGTGGTTATTGAGAGTGTGCAGTGAAGTGGGGGCCCCCCTTGTGTTAAGCTACTCATTCAGGTTCAGGTTCATTGGGGGGGGGGGGGGGGCACATTAACACTACACAATCAATAACCCCCCTCCTCCTCCTTTGGGTCCAATTTGTGAGCTAAAACGGGTTTAAACACGGATTGCCACCTCCTGGTGCAACTTCTCGCTGAGTCACCCTTTAAGACCATCCCGCGTGCCAAACGCGCCCCTCCCCTTCTCTCACACCTTTGTTTGACAGCTGCTGTCACTCAGCTTCACCTCTTTGTCCAAGAAAAAAGAAAAAACTCCAACTCGAAGAAAAAAAACTGTCCCCAATCTGCTTTGTTTGGGTGTAAACTTCCCAACTCCCGCAAAAAAAAAAAACAACAAGGTGACCACGCGCGCTCTATTGTCCAATTGTGTCACTGGGCCACGCAGTGCGCAACGTAAACAAGCTGGAGATGAAAAGAGGTGGACAGAAGGAGAGATCCTCTTCGGACGAGCCCAGAAATCTCCTCGTTTTGCTTCTTGTGAGCCAAAATCAGGGGGAAAGTGAAAGACGTTCCTCTCCGCGCCAGCTGCACGTTGCCTTTTTGAACAGTCTGGCGCGTCTCAGACGACAAAGGAAGCAAGTGGCTCGCGCTCCAGTGTGTCTGTGCGCTGACATTGATGGCGTGGATGTAGAATAATTTCGCCCGGGAGGGGGAAACGAGGGGGGAGGCTCCGTCTCTCCCTCCTACTCGTGTCTGTGCGCAAATTCACTCCAAAAAATATGTTTTTTTTTTGTTTTTTTTTAAATAAATAAGAAAGAATAAGAAATGAAGACAAAGCGAGCAGAGCACAAGGGAACTTACAACATTTGTAGCAGGAAAAGAAAGAAAAGTGGGAGGCTGATGTCTCGGTGAGGGGGGGGGGGTGTAGGGGGGGTACAAAAAGCACGCGCACGCACACACACCACTCCCTTTTCTTTGTCAAATAACACCAGGTAACAGTTGCAGGAGCAGAACATTAAAACAAAAGCGCGAGCTGTTTGTATGAAAGCACAAGTTTGCAGAGGAGAGGAGGGGGAGGAGGTGAGGAGGGAGGGGGTGAGGATAATATGCAAGCCAGCGGTTTTACCTTGTCTCCCCACTATCTCGGCCACATGTTCAGAGCTGGGCACCGGGACGCATTCCGTGATGTTGCAGCCTCGTCCTTTGCTCTCTCCAGAGGAGCTGCTCTCGTACAGCGCGCACAACTTGCTCTTCCCCTGCAGGATGGCCGCGTCCCCGCCGCCGCCGCCGGTGTGGTTGTGGTGGTTGTTGTTATTGTTGCTCCGGTCCTGCACCCCCGTTGTCGGGGCTCCGCCGCCGTCCTCGCCTTCCCCGAGCCCCAGCAGAGACAGCTGGCCCAGCGCGACCCTGAGGGCACGGGAGTCGTCCTCCTCCTCGTCGGGCGGCACGAGGAGACCTTCGCCGCCGAAGCCGGAGCCGGCCAGATCCCCGCCGTAGCCCCCGTTTTTCTCCATGATCCCTGCTAGAACCAGCAGGCTAGGCATGGCTAACAAAAGAGTGTGTGAGACAAAGACAGGGGAAAGAGACTGGAGAAACAGCACCCGTGCCGCCTCCTCCTCAACCCCCTCCTCCTTGCAATACCCACCCCCCGTCCTCCCCTCTCTCTCCCTGCGCTAGTCCCTCCCATAGACCGCCCCCCTCTCTCTCTCGGTACAGTAGTCTCTCTCCGAAGCAGAGAGAGAGAGAGACAAAAAAAAAAAAAACGGGACGCGAGGCCGTCTGCGCGAGAGATGGGGCCGGGCGAAGCGTTGCTCCACCCAGTCTGGTTTACACCGCTTCCCCTGCGAGCCGAGACAAAACGAGCCGCCCTCCCGGCCGTGCCACTCCGTCTCAGGTTCGCGGAGCATGTGGCAGCCCCGCATCCAGCCGCCTCCCGCCTCCTAAGCGAAGGGGGGAAAAAAATAACGAGGAGTTTTCGCTCCGGCGCGCCGCAGTCGCAGAAGCGCAGACGCGGTGGATGCCGCATCAGCGGCAACGGCGGCGGCAGCAGCCCCGAGAGCCGCATTTTTCCCTCCCCACCCCCCCAACCTCCCCCTGACTTATGTAAGAACAGCGATCTAGGATGTAAACAGTTGCGTGTTTTTTTTTAAAAAAAAAGGTGCAAGAGCGGTGCTTGCGCGCGCACGTGGTCATCTGGTTGTGTCAATGAAGAGATGATGTCAACTTTATGATGAACCGGATAAAAAAAAAACGCGCGCGGAATTTCTCACTTGAATTTCAGGAGTAAAGGTGTTGGTGGCTTTTTTTTGGGGGGGGGGGTCCGCCCACCTCCATGTAGCCATGCTTTGCGGCAGGTCACCGCGCTGTTGTCTCTGGCGCCGCTGCGCATGAGGATGTTATGTATAGGAGGCAAAAAAAAAGGGGGTGTGTGTGTCTGGGGTTGGGGGGGGGGGGTGTATGAGAGAAAGGAGTTGTCAGACAGGCGTTGCAGACCCTATGCGGTGGGGGTGGAGAGGTGTGGGTGGGTGGAGGGGGGGGGGGGTGCTCGCACATTTCCCGACTGGAAAAAAAAAAAAAAAAAAAGGTTTTGCAGCAGCCCCGGTGAACAAAGAACCGCGCCGCTCCGTCAGCGCGCGCGCGCACACACACTCCCCAACATGTCCTCGACTGACTGAAGCCACGCCGACTGCATGCTTCTGTTTGGTCCGACACAAAGATCCCATCTGCACGCGCAGGAATCCCACGCGCTTGCGTTTCACGAGCGTTTTTAGCTAAATCTGCTTTTTCTTTAAGGGAATTTGGAACAGCAGCCCCCCAAAAATATATAAAACATATAATGTTTTATATATAAATATAATGTTTTATATATAATAAATGCTTCTCCATCGTACCTGGTGCGGGATCACAATGCAGCGCGCGGGCCAACGACTGGCTTCCTCCACGTGTCCGAGGCTGAACACGCTGCGATTCCTGCAAAACAAACTTCCCCCCACGGTTTGTTTTCCAAATATTTACTCCAGATTTGTGGGTTCAGCACCTGGAAATAAAATAAACAGCTGATGAAAGAAGTACCTCGATGTGTGTGTGTGTGTGTGTGTGTGTGTGTGTGTGTGTGTGTGTGTGTGTGTGTGTGTGTGTGTGTGTGTGTGTG
>JBAJHY010000005.1:874922-888851 GCA_037177095.1 Craterocephalus marjoriae | reverse complement strand
AAAAGGAAAGAAAAAACAAAAAATCACAAGCCACTCAGGAACACAGATGAGGTTGAGAGGATGGGTGAATTAATCCTCATAGATACAGAGCCAATTACTTATGGATATCTATACATAAACATATATATACTGTACATATCTATCTAATTCATCTGCTTCTGAAAGCAAGATGGAAGAGCGATAGTCAGAGACAGCCAGGTCAGGTTGGTAAGCTATAATGGTCTGTAAGCTCTAAGCAAAACAACAAGTATAAGACAGAATCTAACAGTCATGACGCAACCACAACAATCTGATTGCATCCTTTCCTTTTTCAAGTAGTAGCATGTTTATTGTTGATATTCTGTAGGCTTCAATGTATTCAGAACTGCTCTTTTATCAACCACTACCTCCCAGGGGACAAGTACGCAACTACAGTACAGCAACATGGACAGAAGCATTACACAGTAACCCAGGCAACAGATTTGGATAAACACAACTCCCTGAAAAAATTAGACTAGTTTAAGCTGCCAGTTGTCTTCTGAGTTAGTGAAAAGTATCAATCTCATCTCTTCTTCTGAGCTTCTATGAGACGTTTCACTTTAAAAGCAGGTTTCTGTGAAGAAAAAGTAAGCCCAAAAGAACAGCACTGTCACAAGATAAAAAAGAAAAAAATAGCCTGTTCACCTGGGTGATATGTTCCCATTAATTCTGAATGGAGCCTGAGCCAATAAATAAAAGCCACAAATGCAAGTCATTGGATCCAGGGCAGAACGCCAGTTAAACACTTTACCATTGCACTTAAAACTCCGACATTAGAAGATGTTACCAATGCATAAAAAAGGGCTCAAGTTTGTGACATTACAATTATAGAACTGCAGAGGAAGAGGGCTCAACAAGATAAAGTGATTCCCCAAATGAAGGAAAACAAAATATATAAAATTACAAAACAATATAAATAAAAATCCTGGTGAAAAGTAAGACAAAAGACATTTCTAGCTAATAGCCTAAAATTTCTGTTCCTAAAGGAGTTTTGGTAAAAGCTGTGGGTTGCATGCTTTTTTGTTTGTAGACATTAGCTTTATCCATCTCCATTACATTTAGTCTCATTTGTCTAATGGCTATTCCCACTTCTACCAGAAACTTGAACTTTTGCTTATATTTTATTTATTTATTTCAGTAAAAGAGAAGGGAAAGGAGCTCATGCTTGTTTAGATAGAGGTCAGTGTGAGAGTGTGTAGGCTATGTATATTCATGATTATGTGTGAGAGAGATATTAAGGTGTATGACTACATCTGTATTAAATAATTTTGAATGAAGATTTTTAATTATTTTTTTAAAACATTGTTTTATTATGTACAGCACTTTGTGTTGCTTCTGCATGAAAAGTGCTTTATAAATAAAATTTTATTGACATTGAAGTTGACATCATTTTCACCGTCTTTTTTATAAAGTCTGCATTTTGTTTACATTCAGTTTGGTTTTGTTAAGTTGGTGGTTTCTTTGAGAGACACTTTAAGTCTATGACTTTTAGTTAGTTTTGTTCATTTTACCTCTTTTAAGGGTCTGAATAATATTTTTTGTATATATTCTTTTTGAGGGGTAAATAAAACCCATTCTACTACTACCACTACTGTCATTTAGAAGACGCTTTTATCCAAAGCGACTTACATTTGAGAGAACAACACAAGCAAGAAATCAAAGAGTAGGATACAGCATGAACAGGTGGACTGCTGGACTTCGATGTTATTCTCTATTTAAATACCTCAGTACCTCATTCTTCATCAGCTTGGTCCCTCACACTTAAGATATTTGCATGAGCAGTGTTATTTCAGACAGACGACATAAACATTGTTTATTTTTCTCCAGCTTGCAGGATTGTGGGGTTTACTGCTCCGATGGCAGAAGCGGTGCAAGAGAAAAGTCGTGGCTTGAAGTTTGCGGAGCAGCAACTCCTGCGTCACGGCTGGGAACACGGTGAGGTGTCTCCGTGTCTCTCACGTCCTCCGGTCTCCGTCCAGGTGTCTCACTCCGTCCCTCTCTGCAGGTAAAGGCCTGGGCCGAGCTGAGAACGGCATCTCGGAGGCCATCAAAGTCAAAGTGAAATGTGACAAAGGAGGAGTGAGTTGCCTTTTCATTGTTAAGAATTTTAAACTTTATTTTTAACAAATGTGATATAATCAGAAGAAGCTGCCTTCACATTTAGATTCCACAGAGTAGGAACAGAATAAATCTGTTTAAGCCGGGATGACAGGCTTCACTCCCGACTCGATTCTTTTACAATTTATTTGTTGACAATTTATTTAAATTTAGCTTCTTACAATTCTTCCATATTGCATATTTATTTATTTTCAAAATGTATTTTTTGTCTTCTTTAACCCCAGACGATGTGAAAAACTGGAATCATAAACCATGCTTTGAAGAAAAAAAACTACACATCACATGTGAATCAGTTTTTTGGATTTATTCAGCAGGAGAATATCTGAACCAGATGAAAATTAAGTATTTAAATTTGGGAAACACCATAAAGCAGCCAGACCATTGTTATGCTGCTATAATCCCCCACAAGAAGCTTAAAAAATATATATAAATGATTAAATTGAAAACATTTATTTATTCTGAAAATATGAATTAGGGAAAACAAAATGCTATAATGCCTAACAAGATGAGTAAAAAAATAAATAGATGAATGAATAATTAAATGAATAAATACATTTAAAAGAAGTCATTTTTGGGGCGAAAATTTCAATTATAAAAAAAAACAACACAGCATCAACACCATGATTCTGCTGCAAAAATGCCTGACAAGACAATAAAAAAAAAATTTGAAAGCAGAATTTTAAAAGAAAAAAGATTAAATTACAAGAACACAACACAGTAGCCGGACCGTCATTCATTTGCCAGAATGCACGATAAGACGGGTAAAAATATGAAAAAAAATAAAATAAAATCGAAAAAAACTTTTTCTTTTCATTTGGACTAGGAAAACAAAATGCTGTAATGCCCTGCAAGATGAGTAAAAAAATCAATTGATAAACAAATACATTTTTAAAAATTATATTTTTGGGGTTAAAATTAAATTTGTGAAAACACAACACAGTACACACTGGTACTTGCAAAAAATGTAAAAAAAAATAAATAAATTGATGAATAATTGAAACTACAGATGAAATAAATTAAAGTCAAAAAATGATCTTCAGCTAAAGTTTGTGTCCTTCAGGTCGGCCATAAAGAAGGGGAGCAGTTCACCTTCCACTGGTGGGATCATGTATTCAACAAGGCCTCGTCCAGTCTGCAGGTGGAGTCCGATCAGGTGGGTCTGGTTTTTTGTCAGGGACCCCCTCCTTCCCCCGTCATCTTCCTATCTGGTTTTAATCGAGTGTTTTGTGTTCGGCTCAGACTGGGATCAAGCTGAAGAAGTCTGCAGAAGAAGAAGAGGACGGGACGATCTCCAATAAAAAGCCACGGAAAGCTTTGCAGGCTAAAGCCAGACTGTACGGATGCTTCGTGAAGGTAATCCTTGTTCCAGTCGGACCCAGTCTGACCAGCAGGTCTGGAGTTAAACCCGTCCCATGAACCCCAGCAGGGTTTCCCATAAAACTAACTCACTTATTTCATGTGCTTTAACCACTCCAGGTAAATATCATCAGCATCAGTCGCTGTTCATATCAAAGCGAACTGGACTAAACTGGCTCATGTTTGAACTGTTTCAGTCGGCCACGCTGCTGTCCGGTCAGGAGCAGCCGGAGCCGAAGTCCTCCGACTCCGACGACAGCAGCAGCTCGGATGAAGATGAGGAGCAGAAGCTGGATCTGTCCAGCACCACCAAGTAAAAGCTTCATCTGGGACAGATTATTCCTCCATGTTTTCACCAAACACATCCCAGTGCATCATTTGTAAATCAGCCATAGGGCAGGGGTTTCTAACATAAGGCCCGGGGGCCAAAACCGGCCCCCCCAGGGTCCAAGCTGGCCCCCAGATTAATTAACTGAATGTGAAAATGACAAGGAAGATGGGATCTTTTTTTTTTAAGTAACTAAAGCTCTAATAAAGGTAATAAAAGTAACTAATGTAAAGAAAAGTAACCAATTTTCTAAAAAAGGAACTAATATTTCTAATATTAGTAACTGATATAAGAAAGGTCAATTTTGATAAAGAAAACTATTTCTAATAATAGTAATTAATATAAAGAAAGTAACTAATATTCTAATAAAATGTACAATATTCAAATAAAAGTAACTAATATTTAAATAAATATAACTACTATTCTGATAAACGTAACTATTATAAATAGTGAATATTGAAAGAGAATTTTTTTTGAATTTGAATAAAGGTAAATAATATTCTACTAATAGTAATTGATATTTTTACGAATATATCATATAAACAGCTTATGTTGTTTTACAACTTTGTACAGTGACAAAACTGGTCCCACAATTCCAAAATACCAGGATTTCCTGCATCTGCCTATAATGGGAAACCAGTCAGATCCGTTGGAATCCAGTAAAAATGTAAAATAAGGGGTCTCTTCTACAAAATAAAATGCTGACATTAAATTATGAACGATTTAAAACTGCAATGACGGCGAGGTTAGATTATGTAATTATAATGGAAGTCTATGGGACGCTTTTGGCCACGAAGGTCATCAAATGAAGTTTATGATAAAACGTGAAAGATGCTAATGATATAAAATCAGTTTGGTTGTCTTTCTTTGACGTATCAAAGACTCTAATCCCTGTAATATTTATTTTTTTAAAAATATGTAATGTTTTCATGGTTTAATTTAATGAATAATTAATATTAAGCTGGCATTTTAGGGGTTAAAAGTCTTAAAATAAATGTTTAGCAGGTCTGAGGTTATTTATGTAAGAAATTCTCATGTGCGATGATTTATTTTCTTTTTACTGATTGTTGACAGACTTTCTGACGAGGATCTGATGAAGGTCTGTGGAGGACGCACGGCACACAAGTAAGTTACGAATCTTAAACGAGCCGAACGCGATGAAGACGACGGCGCGGCGTAATGAAGGCTCTTCTTCTCTGCCGCTGTTTCAGAGGTGCCCGGCACGGCCTGACCATGAGCGCCAAGCTAGCCCGGCTGGAGCAGCAGGAGGCCGAGTTCATGGCCAAGTACGGCAAGAAGAAAGATCCAAAAAGCTCCTCGCCGGATCCCCAGTCCTCCCAGTCAGAGGAAACGACTGATCAATGTTGCAGGAAAAAGATGAAGAAGGAAAAACCCACGAAGACTTTGGAGCAGAACAAGGAAGAGTCCGGAAGCACTGAAGCAGACGATCAGCAAAAGAAGAAGAAGAAAAAGAAGAAGGGTGAAGCTGCTGAGGAGGACGAGGGTGAGGAAGACTACGCTGAAGAAACCAAGAGGAAGAAAAAGAAGAGGAAGAAGATGGAGGAGCAGAACGATGACGAAACACCACTTTTTTCTGCAGCGGAGCAAACCCAGGAGTCACGTTCAGACTCTAAAACCAAGAAGAAGGAGTCCTCCGAACTCCAGGAGGAAGAGGAGGATGTCAGTCAGGAGGTCGGCCAATCAGATTGCACGACGCAGGAAGCAGAAAGTTTAACGTCAACAAAGAAGCAGAAAAGAAAAAAATGTAAAAAAGAGAAAGTGTTGATGGACCAGAGTGTCGATGAGGAGCCGCTTCCAAAGAAGAAGAAGAAGAAGAAGTCCAAGGACTGATGATTGGTTTATTGATGATAGATTGATGATTTGTTTATTAATTGACGATTGATATATGATGAATGCATCGTCCCCTGAGCGCATTGTCCCCTGAACGCGTCGTCCCCTGAACGCATCGTCCCCTGAACGCGTCGTCCCCTGAACGCATCGCCCGCTGAATGCATCATTTCCTGAACGCGTCGTCCCCTGAACGCATCGCCCGCTGAATGCATCATTTCCTGAACGCTTCGTCTCCTGAACGCATCGTCCCCTGAACGCGTCGTCCCCTGAACGCATCGCCCGCTGAATGCATCATTTCCTGAACGCTTCGTCTCCTGAACGCGTCGTCCCCTGAACGCGTCGTCCCCTGAACGCGTCGTCCCCTGAACGCGTCGTCCCCTGAACGCGTCGTCCCCTGAACGCATCGTCCCCTGAACGCATCGTCCCCTGAACGCATCGTCCCCTGAACGCATCGTCCCCTGAACGCATCGTCTCCGACTCAAACTGAAGCCCAGTTAACTGAAGCTGATTTAACAGTAAATCCTTGAAGATGAATTTTGATCCAGTCGACCATCAAACCTGACTTTTTAAAAGATGAACTGTATTTTTAAATAAATATGTACATAAGGAACCATGGGAAAAGTCTTTTATAAATGATTTTTTAATTTTTACTGGAAAGATAATTTAGATAAATGTGGGACACACCTGCTCAGTTCCATCCCACATTTATGGTATTATTGTACAAATGGTTCAAATGGTTTTTCTTTTAATACTTAAAGGAGAATTTCACTTTTTTTTAACCTGGGGTCTGTTTTCATCTTTCCTCTCATACATGTGAGTGATGGAGAAAGGAATTTTTCAACATCGCTCCAGTATTTAGCTGGGCAGGCAGCTAGCAGCACAGCTAATGATAAGAAATGGGCAACTGGCTCTGCGTCTTAAGTTTGCCCTAAAAACGTGCTTTTTTTCCACACTGAAGCACTCTGATAGTCTCAATCAGTGTCCGACAAAATACTAGAGAGGAGAAATGAACAAAAGTTTCTGGACTACCTGGCGATTGCTATTTTTTGGTGTCAGTAGTGGAATCTCCCACTCCAAATCCGCACGATTGCTGGATAATCCCACAAGATTTGGACCCATACAACAGGACACATAGAGATCGGCAGTTAATACAGATACTTTCGTTCATTTCTCCTCTCTAGTACGTTGTCAGACACTTGTTGAGACTATCAGAGCGCTTCAGTGTGGAAAAAAAGCATGTTTTCAGGGCAAACTTAGATGCAGGAACAACTGCCCAATACTTCCCATTAGCTGTGCTGCTAGCTGCCTGCCCGGCTAAATACTGGAGGGATCTTGAAAATTTCTTTCTCCATCACTCACATTTATGAAAGGAAAGATGAAAACAGACCCCAGGTTAAAAAAAAGTGAAACTCTCCTTTAAATAACTGTCTAAGAGACCATCATTCTGCTTGCTACAATGCTGGACAGGACAAGTAAAAAATAATATATAAAAAATAACTGGTTTATTTGAGTGTTTTTTGGGTCTACAGGTGAGGTGGCATGAGAAAAAAAATATATAATCAAATTTATTTATATAGCACTATAAAACAACCAAAGTTGGGGACAGAGTGCTTTACAGAAAAGGGAAATAAAAAGATAAAAGTACACTATTTATAAAGGTGGGTTTGGTTATAAGTGCACCATCTTCATTTTCCAGAACATTACCGGACCACAAACATGCGTGGTCATGCAAGACTCAAACTTCCTGTTATTGTAAAACCGGTGCCCACAATCATAACGTTCGCTAATACGCCTTAAACACACACTATTCACAACAAGTTAGGGATATTGTTGTTGTTATTTACAGTCCTTTTCCCATTTGGTCAGAATTTTTATGAAATAAGTAAAATCAAAATGAAACCCTATTTTGATTAGTTTAATATTAAACACCGATGTGTGACATCCACTGAGTGTCTCACAATATCCCTGCCATATTGCGAACAGTATAAACTAGATGTGAACACTTCCTTAATACTCTAACGTTATCACGTTTTTCCTTTATGCTGTGCTCACGCTGTGACCGCAGCGCTTCAATCTCTTTAACTTAAAAAGGAAAATAGGGCTTTTTTTGAACCTGAGGTCTGTTTTCATCTTTCCTTTCATACATGCGAGTGATGGAGACAGGAATTTTAGAAAGTATCTGTATTAGCTGCCGATCGCTATGTTTTGGTGTCTGTGTCCAAATCTCGCAATCCCAAAATCGCACGATAACTCGCGTCAAAAGACCGGTGGGAGATTCCACTACGGACACCAAAAGATAGCAATCTCCAGCTAATACAGATACTTTAGTTCATTTCTCCTCTGTAGTTTGTTGTCGGACACTCGTTGAGACTATCAGAGCACTTCAGTGTGGGAAGAACGCATGTTTTTAGGGCAAACTTACACGGGAGCTGTTGCCCGATACGTATCATTAGCTGTGCTGCTAGCTGCCTTCCCAGCTAAATACTGGAGCTATCTTGAAAATTATTTTCCCCATCACTCAAATGTATGAAAGGAAAGATGGAAACAGACCCCAGGTTAAAAAAAGTGAAATTTTCCTTTAAGATGCTAGAGAGATGGAAGCAACGCAGTATTTTGTACAGATGTTTGAAAAAAAAAAAGGATCAAATAAATCAGGAACAGAGGTTTATATGCAGACACATAGGGGAATCAGTCTACTTGTATTATTCTAATTTCACATGATCACCAGAACAATCAGATAAGGATCCGATTTTTGGTGATCTACAGTTTCTAAACTCCGTGTGGCCGTTTTGTTGTGTAAAGTGTTAATTTTGATGAAATGAAGATGAGAAATGTGGGGAGACTGTGTGCGACATCAAGCTGCAATTTCATTAACAAGTTTCCCATCCCTGGAAGTTCATGGACCTTATACTTTAAAGGAAAATAAATACACTGAAACCTTGAATTTGAACATGTCCTGGTGAAGTTTGACCTCTGACTAAAAAAGCAAGAATGAACCCAGGTGTGAACAAAGCAGCCTATCACGGTGTGGTGATACAATCATGTAGGGATGTGAATCTTCAAGCAACTCACGATTCAATTCGATTCTGTACCGATTCAAACAGATCTAAACTCACATTCAGTCGTCTTTTAGTAGCAAAATGTGCTAATTAACTCCATTCCTCTATAAGCCATAAAGAGTGCTGAGGAATAGTTTCACTTGTTGAAAGAAAACTGATCATTTTCATCAAATAACGGTTTAAATTTTGCTAAAGTTGCATAGTTCAACATGTCTGTCATTTAGAAGCAGCTCTGAAAGTAGTCAAGTAAATAATTAAGTCTTTTGGAAATTTTGAAACAAATCAGAATCTGGATTCAGAAACTTAAATTTTGCCAAAACTCCAGCATTTTGAAGTGTGTGTGTCCCGTAATATAAATCTCTTACCCGCAGTCTGGTGCGGGGCACCAGCGGCAGTCTGGGTCAGCCACCAGCCACCTCCTCAGCATGAACTCCTCGTACTTCTCCATGAGCGCGCGATCCCCCAGGATCATGCGGATATCGTGCGGGTTGAAGCGCTCCGAGCACTCGGGGCAGCTGATGTTGATTCGTGACTCTGAGATCTCGATGCGTAGGTACTGGCGCAGGCAGTCGATGCAGGAGCGATGGTGACAGGTCATGATGTCAGGGAAGCTGTCCCTGGAGTGGCGCAGAAGGCACAGTGGGCACTCCATTAACTCCGACCCCACTCCAGCCTTGGAGGAGGAGGAGGCAGCGGAGGAGGAAGGCCCCGAGGCAGAAGAGGTGGAGGCAGCGGCGACAGAGGCGGCTTCGGTCCCGGCCGCAGAGAAGAAGCCCGAGTTCTTGTCATTACACATCTCAGAGTGGATGCTCTCGATGCTGGCGATGCCATCCACTCCCGTCAGCCCTCCGGCTCCGGGCTGCTGGAGCTCTCGGGACCTCCGGCGCCCCGATTTCTCCCGTCCCCGTCTTCTGAAAAGAGAGGCCAGGGACAGGCGCCTCTTCTTGGGAGCCTTCTTCACGGAGGGCAGGGAGATGGAGGAGGCGGCGGACTGCAGGTCCCGGTCAGAGCCCATCACCCCGCCGCTGCCGTGGCCCAGCTGCTGGTGCTTCTTCAGGCTCATCTCTCCGGAGGGAGGAGAGGGGTGAGCCACCGGGGAGCCAGGGTTGGGCAGCCTGTCTCTCACATGGGCAGAGAGGTCTGGGAGCTGGATGGGGCTGGGAGAGGGGGTCAGGTGGTGGATGAAGGAGGGGGCGGGGGAAGGGGGGCCAGGGTGGGGGGACAGGGCTCCAGAGGGCCCGTCTGTGTTTAAGACATGGTGGCTTCGCCTGATCAACCTCGCCGTCACATCTAATAGACGGATTTTGGCGAAGGGGGGGGTCACTGGCGGTGAAAATGATGCAACAGAACCTGGAGGGAAGAAGGAGATAAAAAAATATCACAATTAATTCAGTCAATTTTTTCAATAATCATTAAAACACTCATAATTAATCACAGTATTAAACAATTAATTCGAAAGAAATTAGCTTCTTGGAAGGACTTTCTAAAAGCCCATTTACGCTTGACACAGAAGACGCACACACAGACGGACGGACAGTTTTCTCCCCTTTCTGTGTCGGTTCCGCACATAATTTGGTCTGGTTTTACAGAGGTTACCAGATTGTCACTTGATGGAGAACACAAAGCAATACCACTGAAAATCTTTGGGGCAGTGCTAAGCAGAAACAGCGAGTAGCGAAGGAAACTGACCGGAGAACAAGAATAAAGAAAAGAACAGCTGTTGAAATTGTATACCTTTTGAAGAATGGCTATGAGAGCGGTTGAACGTATTTATATTGGTGCATTGGTGTCGCCAAATGATGCCTGAAACTGACGTCACATCTTGAGTGAACTCTGAACTTAGCAATGCTCACTAGTGGAAGTAACCATGGTAATATAAATGCACAGGCTTATGAAAACAGCGGCATATAACAGGGACTTATGTTTAAAACTGCCTTTTAACGTACATAAGGCAGCATGAATGGGATTTAAAACTCTTTGTTGCATGTTGGCTGATTTCTTTCCCAGTTCTCTGTCCAGATGATCCCAACATTCTTTTAGCGACTTCAATCACTGATCATCTAATTGTTGTTGAGTTGTTGCTGAAAGCTTAGTTTCATATTCCTGTTACAATGTCTCCTATATATATTACCTATATAACTGTAATTACAGGATTGAACTTTGTAAACATCTAATTAAACAACTGTTTATGCAAGATAATAAAGAATCAATTTTAATTTCACCATCAAAATGTTTTGCTGCAAGGTTAATTCAATCTTTCAAAGTTCTTATGATTATTTGGTTTCTGGAGAACATATAATTCAAATGTACACATGTATATCTTAATAATGAGGTGAAATTTGAGGTGTTTCTTTACAGTCAATGAGAGCAGCTCGATTTGATGCCGTCTCTTTAAATCTGAACAGACATTTCACCCTTCCTGGTCACAGAGCGTTTTATCTCGGTTCGCTCCGCCCCCTTAGCCTCTTAGCCTCTTATCCTCTTAGCCGCTAAAGATCGGCAGAGAATGTTTTTCAAAAATAATATGACCATATTTAGCTGAACCGCAGCAAATACTCCGACGTAATAGATAGGAAAACGTAATAGAGAATGGAGAAAACTAAACAGACTGAAAAATATGACCCAAAAAGAATAATAATAAGATATATATGCGGCACCGGAAGTGAATAAGTTACATTTTTCTGCACTCCTGAACGCTCGAAAAAGACAAAAACAGGTATTTAAGGGCTTAAAAAAGTGGATTTCCCTTTAAAGAAAGAAAACGTTCGAAAGACACTGATAGGGGACTAAAAACCATTAGTTCCCCATCAGCGAGTACATTTATTTTAACTAAAAACCAAAGCATACATCCATATGCTCACCACACATGGACGCACAGACACAAATCCCAGACCGCATTGTGTCCTTCTGCCCCGACTCAATGAAACTGTCTACGAGACAAACTGTTTCACTTCCAGAAGTTCTCTGACAACTCTGAAGTGGTGGGGTGTAGGGCAAGTTGTGGACAATTTGGTGGGCTAAATGCTAAATGTGGGTAAGACCAGCCTCTTTGCATCCTGGGGAAGAACACGGTGGAGGACTGTACCTGGGTTTGAACATCAACAACAGACTAGACTGGAAGACCAACAGCCTGGCTGTGAATAAGAAGGTGGTGAGCTGACTCTATTTCCTGAGAAAGC
The DNA here is from genome assembly GCA_037177095.1 of Craterocephalus marjoriae. Lineage (NCBI taxonomy): Eukaryota > Metazoa > Chordata > Actinopteri > Atheriniformes > Atherinidae > Craterocephalus > Craterocephalus marjoriae. Next base: position 876,942 of record JBAJHY010000005.1, on the reverse strand, counting down.
TCAGATAATTGTACATGTGCAGCAGGATGTTGGAGATCTACCAGTCTGTCGTTGGTCTGCTGGGGGAGCAGCATCAGAGACAGGACTAGATTCAATAAACTGATCAGGAAGGCTGGCTCCTATGGATAGACTATAGAAATTAATACTAACGGAACTAAAAAACCCAGTAATACTCTATTTACACTGCCATTAAAAGTAGTCCAAATCTGATCTTATTGGCCTCAGGTCACACAGATCTGATATTTTCTTGCCATTGTAAACACCCCAAACCACTTCAAATCAAATCTTTTCACACCAGATTCAGGTTGAATCAGGAGTTCAATCCAATCAGTGTCCAATCTTTTGAATGCAACCCCAGTCTAAACCACCATGCCACATGGATCAGATATACATCCGACCATGACGTCATCTTTGGGTGACGTATATCATTCATGCATGAAGGAAGAGGCTTTGCAGCTGACCGTGGCATTTCAAGTCAATAGGATTGGTTCCAACAGGCGAATTTTGCGCAGCGTTTCTGAAGAACCCCAGAAGAGCCGTTTCTTTCCACTTCTCTAAAATATGCAGCTATGCTTTTTTGTTTTGTTTTGTTGTCTCATTAGACTGGAGATCTGCTGCTAGACAGGATGACAGGAGGATGGCAAAAGTGGGGCATGGTGGATTGCCAGGTTATTTCTGGTGGCATTTGATGTTCTGATGTGAGTGGGTGTCAGTCTGGGGCTACGCACACATGCATCGATGTCTACTAATACAAGTGTGAGTGTGTGCGAGTGTGTGGGAGGACAAGCACTGGCAGGAGATGTGTTGAACACTGATAATCACATTGATGTACTGTAATGCTGCAAGGAGGTGTCGATGGAATGTTCTCAACCCTGTGGCTTTGAGAGGTAGTCAGATATATTGTACACTCGTGTCAGAGATTAAAAGCCACTTCATCTAACTGCTTTGTAAATACTTATAACTCCAGGAAACTTGCTAAATTTAGCTAGTCACACTCAGTATTATGGTGCCTTTTAGTCTGGAGAGATCCACTCCTAAAATGTAAGACATATGAAACATTTCTCCCAACAAATGAAACACAAAGCTGAGATTTAACTGAGCAGTGGGAAATGTTCCCCCTACAGGTAATGTTCCATCCACTTCCCTACATCTAAGTAGCAAAAGCAGTAACAGTTTATTCGGCCCAGCATATAAAAGATATAATAATAACAAGTCTTTGAATATATCCACAAGAAAAATTCTAGACCTTATAATTTGAGACCAAAAGGGTTTAGGCTGAAGTTAAACTTATTTTTGTTTGCAAAGTGAAAATCGAACACTGCAGTGCTGTGGATTTCTGCACAGGAGACGGAAGTGTCCACTAGACAGTGGACATTTTAGGACAGATTTAGTCTAATTTCCAGAGCTCTTAGGACCCTAGTGCACAGAGAACCAATCCCGAATTTTGACCTCTCTTTTATTGAGCAATTAAAACATTAATAAAGCACCTTTTGTCTGAATATTCATACCCACAAAAGTGTAAAGTGTGAAGTATCCTGTTTATTTTTTCTTAAAGTTGTGAATATTTTCTGTACTGCACACATTTTTGGGTATAAACAAAATAAGAATTCTTTCAGATTTTATTCTAAGGTTTTTTCCCCTCATCTGTTGTTAGAGTAACTGTATCTCCTAAAAATGTGGAATGATGACAGGTTTCACCTTTGATTTCAAAACTGTACCACCTCTCCTTTAAAAAGTGTGATGGCATCCATTATCTGATACAATTCCATTACTAGCTATACCACATATTTATGTTTCTGAAGTGTTGGTGTAATTTGTTATTTCTAAAACCTGGTTTTCCATCAAGGTTTGCCTGCATGTGGAGACAGGCGAGGGGAATAACTGCATTGTCATCTGACTCATGGTGGAGCTTGGGAGCGGCTGGGAGGGTGAATGAGGGCGTTGGCTGTTCTCACTGAATCTTGCTCGTCCTCCCCCTCCATCTTTTCCTGGCTCATCCATCACACTTTTTAAAGGAGAG
>JBAJHY010000005.1:800133-811643 GCA_037177095.1 Craterocephalus marjoriae | reverse complement strand
TTATGTTGCCATGGTGACTGGGATTAAAAGGCTTCAGCTTCAATATGCAGTTATATATATAAAAACAAAAGAAAAACAGGAAGACCAAAATAGCAAATGCCTGGTGTTTTAAGGATTTATTGTAATTTATTCAAACACTTCAATAAAAGATGAAACTCTCCAGGAATGAGTCTCACAGAAGCTCTCAGTGGATTAACAATGGCAGGTAGTCCCCCTAATCACTGTCGGTCCTCATTTTGAACATCATGGTTAATTCACTCTGCCAGCAAGATGAAATCACTCTACATGAGGCCTAACCCCAGCCCTAACCCTGACAAAGGCGCTTCCTATCACACATCAACAACAGGAAAAAGACCATCATTATGTTGTTTGAAAATCAGAGGTAAATTCTCCTGATGTCTCAGCAGAATTTACTTAGAAATGTGGCGATGCAGAACAGAATGAACTGAAACAGTAAATCAGGTAGAAAGCCAGCTGTCACATGAAATGAAAGCCATCTGCCATCTCCAGTCTCCCCCCTGCTCCATGCTCCATCAGTTCAAGTGTCCTCTTTATCCCACGCCATCCCCCATCAAAACACCCCTACCCTATCAGCCCACTACATTTGGTCCCATCACAGAGATGATGTCACCGACCCAGCGGTATCTTAAGAATGTTCCTGAAACACACCAAACACAGGACTGATGCTGAGTCAGCTCATTTTACACGGCCTCCCATTCTGGTCTTAGGGAACAGAGATGTTGTGGTTGATATGAGGATATGAGGTTTTTTAGATATCACACACTGTGTATGTGTGTGTATGTGTGTGTGTGTGTGTGTGTGTGTGTCTGTGTCTGTGTGCGTGCGTGCGTGTGACACAATGTATGTTTTTCTTTTTTCCTAAACTGATCCAGCATTGTAGCAGCGGAATGATGGTCTCGCTTCTGTGTTGTGCCAAGATGAGCCTTTATATAAATCCCCTCTTGATACTGTAACTAAAATTCTTTTTCCTTTTATCCATTTTTGTTTGCTTTTTTTCAAAGATTGTTTATCACTAAATTTAGACAGTATTGCTGGATCCCACTACGGTGAGCTCAAAGTGACTTAGAGTTGTGTTTTTGTGGTGATCTGTTATTATCTAATGCCATTACAGGCACTGTGATGCGGCCTGGAAGTGACGTGATCGAAGTCTTTACTTAAGTTAATGACAGTAAATAATGACCGATCACCACAAAAATGCAACTCCAACCTGCATGGAGCTCACAGAGGGATCACATCAGCGATTCATAACAAAACATGGGTGAAAGGAAGGAGTTTTGTGGCAGAAATTGCTTTTAGAGGCTGCGCAAGCTGACCCCATTCACTCCCATTATATTGGATGTACTCTGATCGCGAGTGGATCTAAATATCTCCCGAAAGAGTTCAAGTTACACCAAAACTGTCTGGGTGGGTAAATGATCATGTTTCATGCTAGAAAATAAGTCCAGGTTGAAAATAACAGAACTTATCCTTTAAAGAATACAACTGCTAGAAGAAAACACATTATTACATAAATAAACCATCAATCGAGTGATGGAATGTAAACATAAATATAAACATGAAATGTTTATACAAGCTTTCTCTCCCTTGCCCCCCTGTCCAGGCCTTCAATAGATGAGCTTGTGGATCATTTCGATGGTAAAATAGAAGCATTATTGATGTCATTGCTCCAATCAAGGTGAAAGTGATCACTGCAAAAAAGAGAGCTCTCTGGAAAAATGCCACCCTGGTAAGACCTGAAAAACGAGAATGTCAAATAGCTGAAAACAGGTGGCGGAAAACAAAATTACAGGTTCACCAAGAGGCTGAGGATTTGTAATGTGGAGCTAAGAAAAGTAAGACAATCATTCTTCTCTATCATTGCTAACAACATCAATAATACTGGAGCTCTGTTCGTAATTGTAGACATGTTAACTAATGCTCCTGTATCAATAATCCCAGAACATCTATCCAACTGGGCTTGTAATGAATTGGCTTCTTTCTTTACTGACAAAAATTCAGAAAATCAGTCAGTCAGTCAGTGCTTCCATCCCAGGGACAGGTCATGTGTCCTCACTGTGTCCACTCAAAGATATTAACACCATGAGACACTTCTTCCCAGTCAGTCAAAAAGCCTAGAGATCATTTCACATCTTAAAACCACCACTTGACAACCTGCCAACAGGGTTTTTCAAGACTGTTTCAGGAAGCGTGGACCGAGATATTTTACAGATTATAAACAGCTGTCATAAGCCATTCCTGCAAAGAACAACTTAGACCCAACCCTCATGAGCAGCTACAGGCCGATATCAAACCTCCCCATTTGTCAGACACTGTAATAGAAAAAACTGTCTTCCAACAACTACAAAACCCCCTGACACTAAATAGTTGTTTTGATATCTACCAGGTTGTTTGGTAAAGATCCTTTAAAAATGGACTATAATAATTGTGAACAGATAAAGAGTAAATATCAGGCTTATTTGCAACAAAAGCATGTGCATCAAATCATGTTAGATTGTACCAGAATGAGACAGGAGAGAAGACAGAGGGAGATTAGACTTGCATCATTCAGAAACAATTAAGGAAAAAAGCAGCTACAAAGCAAGGGATGTCGTGATATCACATCATAAAAAAATCTATGGGTGGGGAGAGGGATACGTACTTTCAGCAGCTAGCAGTCCTACAGGCGGCAGAGCAGCAGAAAAACACCACGAAAGAGAGAGAAGCTGAGATCAAAGGAAGTTCGAAGCAAAAATAGTTTAATATCTCAAAGTGAGATAAAGGGGGGATGGGGGTCATAGGAGAGAACTAGGAGTCAGAAATAAGGGAGGGAAAGACGACAGAGTAAAGAAACAGCAGCAAAAAAGAGAGAAGCAGCCAAATCTGGGAATTATTTCTAAAGCTTCCACAAATCTGGAGCTGAGCTGCAAAAATAAACCAGGAAACATGTCTGCAGATCGCCAGCCCCAGCAGAACAGACAGTCATGATACTTTGATTCTGTCTGGTTTAAGCATGGAAATCTCAACCAGTTTAGACAGTTTTCACTAAATATCACTCAAACACGCTGCATTTTTCACTAAATATCACTCAAACACGTTGCATTTTTCACTAAATATCACTCAAACACGCTGCATTTTTCACTAAATAACACCCAAACACGCTGCATTTTTCACTAAATAACACCCAAACACGCTGCATCTTTCACTAAATAACACTCAAACACGTTGCATTTTTCACTAAATATCACTCAAACACACTGTCTCCGTCAAATTAATTTGACAAAATGAAAACATCTTCATTCTGCTCAGTGATTCAGTAATATTTACTGTATTTGTAAATAATTGGACTCAAAACAGAGACTGCCAGTGATAAATTACTTTTATTGTTCCAGCAGGTGAGATGAACCTCATGTTATCTCGTTCTTCTCTGCTGCACAGAGCTCTTTTCCCCTCTTTTCTGACTGGGGCTCTTTTTTTTTCTCTGAATGCGTCAGGTGCTTAGTCAAGTGGTCAATGTGAGACTGCAGCTGTTTATGAATTGCAGGGCCAAGTTGTCCGAGATGCCCCTCAAGAGGTAAGCTCTAGCTCCAGCCATAATTAAATTTTCCTGTTTTGCTTGTTTGTGTATCCTCTCACTGCTGCAGATGTACTGTAGCATCTGTGCTTCACTCCAGCCCTTTGTAAGGTGCAATCTGCTTAAATAACACCACCGTATTGCTTCGGGCCACCTCATGCATCTTAAGGTAAATTGCCTGCAGTGTTCACTGTTGCAGTTCAAACCATGGAGTGAAAACAATAATAATGGTAAGATTTTTACAATAAATAAAGGACAAATAAAAATGAAAGGGTGAAATTGTCCATTACTATTCAGACACTCGCGGGTGGATGTGTCTGTTATGTTTGGTGTTTTTCAATCGAGTCTTTTTTTTTTTTTTAGCACTGGTATATTGAAATCTCAGCGGATATAAATGATTTTGCTTTTTGAAATTTTATCGCTGGGAATGAGTCTTCCTGTACAGATCACTCAGACATCCACCACCCCAGCCCTTCCACTTCCTGTCCCTCAGAGCGAGAACCGCCTATAATTGACATCGATGGCAACATGATACTGTACATTTCAGTGAGATAAACAAGCTCAATATCTCAGACCGAGCAGTGATGTAAATGCTCCTGTTATCCAACAGTAAACACATTTCTTGTTATTTATTTTTTTACATGTATTTATTTTATAAGCTGCTTTGTCATTCACTACTAATGAGTAAGCAGAGATTTAAGAAAAAGAACTTAACATAACTAGTCACTTGTTGGCATTAATCTATGCTGTTTACCTTGAAACAACTTCTTTATAGAACAAATGCCATTATGTTTACCACTAGAGAATTTTTAGAGTTTTTCCTCAGTCAGCACTGATACAGGTACTCCAGTCTACAACTAGAATTTTTTTCAGTGCATGTGTTAAATAGGCAGGTTGTAACCATACAAGTGTATGTAAATATACTGATTTTTAACAAAATGTGGACACATTTCAGCAACTGATAATAAGCCAGGCACTGCAAGACTAATTAAAAAATGCATTAAAAAAGGAACAAAATCATACCAGAAAACCAAAAAATGCACAAGGAGAGGAAATTCATACTGCGGGTAAATTAAATAGAAATAAAAAATTAAAAAAAGAGGAACAAATTTGCTCGCCACACAAAACGAAAACATCGGGTCCGCAAAGTTTTCAGGGAGGCGAGGAGGGAAGAGAGAGAGTGTGAGTGTGTGTGCTGCAGACTGACTGACGGGAGGAAGAGGAGGAAGAGGAGGAAGAGGAGGGCGAGAGGCGATGGCGTGCTGAGTGAGGTCAGAGCGGGACGGGGGGAGGGGGCGGGGCTTGTTCATCTCTTCCTGCGGCAGGTTCGTTTGTGGTCGGCGTGCCAGTGCTCCTGCTGACACTTGATGGAGCAGTACGAGGTGTTCCAGCAGCAGTGGTACATGGCCTCCTCTTCACAGTTGTAACACTGAAAACACACAAGATAACGCAACATATGGGTCACCAATAAAACAAAAGTATATTAGTATTTATGATAAAGTGGAATTCAGATCTATTTTAAAAATGTTGAAATAAAATGTTCTAATATTTATATATTTTTTTATATTTTATTATATTGTTTATTTAGTTCCATAATTAGGTCTGTGAGGTCGACTTATACCAAACTCAGTGAAGCTTTTAATTTCTGTATGCGTTATGTATTTTTATTGTTTGTTTTAATATTTGACCCCAGGAAGACTAATAACATAATAAAATAAAATAAATAATGCTAATCATTGACCTAAAACGTGTTATTGTGTGTAAAACTTAATTAGATATTTTCTAGACTGATAGTCGTGTTTACATTATTAAATGGAGATATTTGGGTTTTTATGTAGCCTACAACTTCTTATAAAAGTTTAAAAAACTTAAATAATATAACTTTGTTTTTATGGAAATAACATAAAAAAACCATTAATGGCCACATTTACATGAGACTTTTTATTCCTCTTCAATTCGGAATTATAGTTAATTCTGCTTTAAACGTGTGTAAAATAGTCATGTAAACACTTAATTCCTGGTTAAATGTTAACTTTGAATGAAACTTAATCCTGAAGAAAGAGGCTGGTTTATTCCACGTTTAATCCTGAATCAGATAATTCCTCTCTCATACTCTATCATGGCTTCATTCCACTTTAAGTTCATCCCGCTTGTTCTGAGCATGAGCACAAATCAGGAAGGAGAGTTTTTAACTTCTGGTAGACATACGTACGTACGGTACGTCACTTCCACCATCCAACCAATCAGAGCCCTTCCCTTCCACTCTCCAACCAATCACAGCCCTTCCAGCCCCTGGATTTAAAGCTGAATTATGTAAATCTTAATTTGGAATGAAACTTTGCATGTAAACCCGAAGGAGAAGATTTTAATTCTGAATTATTTAATTCTGAATTATTAATTCCGAATTAAAAAATATCATGTAACCGTGGCTTTATGTCCTCACTTTACACTTTACCTTATTTAAAAGGGGGAAAAAAAAGGAAAGAAAAAAGAGCCTCATCCCCGATTGTCTTTGGGAAAACATAAAAAACATTTTTAAACATAAAGGCTCGTAACGAGAAGGATGTAACCGGTTCCCCACGTAGAAAATCTTTAGCAGAAACTCGCTTGCTGTGAATTAGCTGCAGAAATACGTGGAAGCCTCCTCGGCTCGGCGCAAACATATGAAGTGGCTTTGATTTTCAGACATTATTCACCCTCCTGCTTCAGCACTGTGCCAGGGAGACGAGTTTGTGCAGGGTCCGTCTTCCTGTGCTTCTCTGAACGGTGGTTGTGCTGTGAGACAGATCCTCCACGCGACGGTACGTGACGTGAAAAGGTAACAAGGTTTGAAGCCAGCGCGTTGTACGAGAGGATGGACGGAAACTTTTAACCTGAAACCAATGAACCCCAAATATTTGACGTGTAGACAACGATTAGGTCCAAACTACGGCCGGGCATAAATAATCAACAGATTAATCAACGATTGATTAATCGATTATTGATGAATCGACAATCGATTAATCGATCTTAAACATTTTTTAATAATTTAAAGAGTTTTTCATCTTGTAATAAAGACCTAAATGAGGAAACACACTTGTTTTTTCTACTTTCACTTCACTTATAAATATTACATTTCAATATAAAAATGTAAATGATTAAATCGATAATAAATCGTTTATTCTCCTGATAATCGATTAAGACAATTTAACCGAGTCTGGGCTGAACTTTTAATGGTGGAAGGTCTGGATGTGGGAGGAAATCTTATTCTTCTCCCCCATAGTCAGAATATCATGGAAACATGGATGGATCAGGTCTGTGGTGGATCGGGTCTGTGATGGATCAGGTCTGTGATGGATCAGGTCTGTGATGGATCAGGTCTGTGATGGATCGGGTCTGTGGTGGATCGGGTCTGTGATGGATCAGGTCTGTGGTGGATCGGGTCTGTGATGGATCAGGTCTGTGGTGGATCGGGTCTGTGATGGATCGGGTCTTTGGTGGATCGGGTCTGTGGTGGATCGGGTCTGTGATGGATCAGGTCTGTGGTGGATCGGGTCTGTGATGGATCGGGTCTGTGATGGATCGGGTCTGTGATGGATCAGGTCTGTGATGGATCAGGTCTGTGATGGATCGGGTCTGTGGTGGATCGGGTCTGTGGTGGATCGGGTCTGTGATGGATCGGGTCTGTGGTGGATCAGGTCTGTGATGGATCAGGTCTGTGATGGATCAGGTCTGTGATGGATCGGGTCTGTGATGGATCAGGTCTGTGGTGGATCGGGTCTGTGATGGATCGGGTCTGTGGTGGATCGGGTCTGTGGTGGATCGGGTCTGTGGTGGATCAGGTCTGTGGTGGATCGGGTCTGTGGTGGATCAGGTCTGTGGTGGATCGGGTCTGTGATGGATCGGGTCTGTGGTGGATCGGGTCTGTGATGGATCAGGTCTGTGATGGATCAGGTCTGTGGTGGATCGGGTCTGTGGTGGATCAGGTCTGTGGTGGATCAGGGTTCTTTATGAAGTGTTAAAGTGGAACTCAATCCGTGGTTTCTAGTTAATTTCGGTGGTTTTTATTGGGTTTGGCTGGACATGGCATTTAGCTCATCGCCCCACCGGGACGATAAGTAAATCACTTAACTTCCACTGAGACACAAAGAAAATGTAAATATTATCAAATTACATGAAGCCGATCGATTGGAAATATTTGGAGTTCATCCTGCATGTCTGTGCTTTTAGAAAGAAGCCTTTTCATCCCAACATTCCCACAGCTTCCACCACGATTACATGTTCTAACATTTCTTATTTTGTTTGGACACTACGGGGAAGTTATTGCTGAGCCAGAACTGAAGCGGGCTCATCTTTCCCAACAATCCCTGCAGAGAACAAAAAACCCCCTATAAAATAACAAAAACTTATAATAAGAATAAAAAAACATCAATGAACCATTTAAACTTGCAAAAACTATCAAAACTCTTCAAAAATCTGCAAGCATTCGACATTTCCTCTGATACGAGTCACCAGTGGTGAGTTCTGTACGTTAAAAACACAGTCTGGACAACAGGCATCCGTACATGCTGAGCCCCCCCTCCCCACCCCCACCCCCGTTTATGGCTATTTAATAATGCACACCATCACTTCTGAGCGTTGAAAACAACGAGCTGTACATCGCCTCGCCCAACTTGAAGCTTCAGTTCTCTCCCGGAACGTAAACGAATAACAGAACAACAACTCCGTGACAAAACAGGTCAAATATTACAGAACGATAGAAACCACGAGCGTATGCGATGTCTGGTCGACGAACTCGAGAGACAAAACGTGGAGATGTGACGGCGGAGACACGAACACGCATGTTTTCCTTTTTCACACGGCGTCTCCACAACGGAACCGGAGAACCAATGAGGGATGAGTAACGAGTGTGCCGCTGTCGGAGGTGTGCTTCGGACGGTGGAACCGGTGAGGCGCTCCCCCGCTCTGAAGCGCTGCCTCGGAGCTGCTTGTGCTTCCACGCTGCATTTCAAACTGTGTCACAACCCCCGTTGTGCTCTCCGCCCAATATAAGTGAAAGTCACAGTGTCTCATTGTGTTTCTGTGCCCCCCGCCCTCCAAACCCCCCCAGTGTGCGCCGTGACACCGCCGACCGTCCCGCGCCTGCTTCTACAGCAGAGGGAACTGGCTGTTGTGACAGTGGTTGCGGCTCATCTTGCTGTCCGCTGGGTAGAGGTTGGACGAGTTGGAGAAGGAGGGCGGGAGGGAGTGATTGTCCGTGATGGGGTTGGGGTAGCCGGGCGGGGGCAGCAGGGACTTGGGGTCCGGCTGAGACGAGGGCAGCGTGGCGTTGTGGTTCTGGTTCTGGCCGTTGGATGGTCGGCGGCGGTTACGTAGAGCCTGTCGCTCGGCCAGCTGGTTGCGGAGCGCCGATACCCTCTCCTCTTTCTGGTGACAGGAAGGGAGGGGAGAGACGCAGGCGGGCCACACCCGAGTTAGATGTTGGTTTTTAGATAGTCTGGTTACCTGGTTAAAAACTAGATAATCTGGTTACCTCATTAAAAACTAGATAATCTGGTTACCTCATTAAAAATGATATAATCTGGTTACCTAGTTAAAAACTAGATAATCTAGTTACCTGGTCAAAAACACGATAATCTGGTTACCTGGTTAAAAACTAGATAACCTGGTTATCTGGTTAGAAACTAGACAATCTAGTTACCTGGTCAAAAACACGATAATCTGGTTACCTGGTTAAAAACTAAATAACCTGGTTATCTGGTTAAAAACTAGATAATCTGGTTACCTGGTTAAAAACTAGATAACCTGGTTACCTGGTTATAAACTAGATAACCTGGTTACCTGGTTAAAAACTAAATAAAAAACTAGAACCAGATAATCTAGTTACCTGGAGAAAAATATATGCAAAATAATCTGGTTACCTGGTTAAATTAGAACCAGCTGATCTGGTTAAAAGGTGAAAAATATTTGTAAAATATTCTGGTTATTACCAGATTAAAAACTAGAACCAGATAATTTGGGGACAATATATGAAAAATAATCGGGTTACCTGGTTAACAACTGGTACCAGATAATCTGGTGAAAAGTAGGCTACATGTAAAAAAAGATCTGGTTACCTGGTGAAAATATTTAAAAAAAAATCTGGTTACCTGGTAAAAACTAGCAAGAGATCATCTGGTTTCCTGGTGGTATATCTAAATATATAAATAGCAAATAAATTTACAATTAAACATAAATAAAACAAAATATATAAAATTAATAAATAAATAATAAACAAAAAGGGAAGCTCAAGACAATCTAAAGGAAAAAAACTTAGTTCAATTGAATGAAATAAAACCAAAAATAAAATTTTCTTTCAAAATGAAATCAAACCAAATCCAAAAGAGATCACACTGAATAAGATGCAACAAAAAGAAAAAAAAGGTTAAACAAATTGAAATAAATATAAGTGTAAAATAACAAAATTAGGTAAAAACAAAAGCTCATGCTCTGTGCTGTTTACTAGAACAACTTCTGGATGCGTTTGCATAAAAATCTTCCCTGAGGTAGGAAATGACCTCATTTTAAAGTGACTAACATCTTAAACTCATTTGCATCCAGGACTATTTACCCAGCTTTGTTGGCGACATTCAGCCGTTTAGTGACCTCATTCTCTATTCAGACTAGATAGATGGTCTAGATAGTTTCCTCACAGGTAACAGCGAGGATTCGAAGCAGTGATCAGAAACAATAGTAGATAATCAGATTAATGGGCGTAAAACTGTCGGGACCTCCTGGATGATCTTCTGCAGCTCCCGGTTCTCTCGTTCCAGCTGCCTGGACTTCTCCTCGTCGTTGTTGTTGGTGGACGATCCGGTCTTCAGGGTGTCCTGCTGCTCCGACTGCCACTCGCCGCGGGTGATGAGTCGCCGCATCTGCAGCCCGACCAGAACAGGAAGTCAGTAAAGAACGACCCAGAATAATCACGCATCGGCTGAAAACTACGGTGGCACAGAAGTGTCACAGCAACACAAAACCATAACACAAGTAGCTGAAACACAAACCAACGCAGTTGGCCAGAACACAACCCTTTGTCATTTGTCTTTTAACTTGTCTTGTCTTCTTATACCGTTTCAGTTAAAGAGACAGAAACTAGAAAGCGTAGTTTTAATTCTGTGAATAGAAGAGTGGCATCATGTGTTTGTGTTGTAAGTGTGTTTGTTTGTGCGTGTGTGTGCGTATGTATATGTGTGTGTATGATTACAAATGTGAAGTAGAAAGCATTTGTGATATTGATCATTGCTTTGCTTATTTTTAATATTTATTTATACATTTTATAGCACTTTGTATTGCATTAGAATGTATGAAAAAGGGCTATACAAATAAAGTTTGATTGATTGATTGACAACAAAGTGAGCTTTAACACAACACAGTTAGCCATAACACAACACAGTTAGCTAAAAGAAAACACAGAAGTTAGCCACAAATCGGTTTACTGCGCTGAGTTGTAGTTTATTTTGTCGTGTTTCAGTTTATTGTGCTGTGTTGTAGTTTATTGTGTTGTGTTTCGGTTTATTGTGTTGTGTTTTGGTTTATTGTGCTGTGTTGTAGTTTGTGTTTCAGTTTATTGTGTCGTGTTTCAGTTGATTGTGTTTCAGTTTATAGTGTGTTGTAATTTATTGTGTTGTGTTTCGGTTTATTGTGTTTATTGTGTTGTATTTCGGTTTATTGTGTTGTGTTGTAGTTTATTGTGTTTCGGTTTATTGTGCTGTGTTGTAGTTTTTTGTGTTGTAGTTTATTGTGCTGTGTTGTAGTTTATTGTGTTGTTTTTCGTATTATTGTGTTGTGTTGTAGTTTATTGTGTTGTTGTAGTTTATTGTGTTGTGTTATAGTTTATTGTGTTGTTTTTCATTATTTTTGTTTTGTTTTGTTTTTGTTAAAGCAGATTATGCAGTCTTGCCATTATCATCCCGCGCAGCTT
>JBAJHY010000005.1:703348-713673 GCA_037177095.1 Craterocephalus marjoriae | reverse complement strand
CGCATTTACATAGACTTTACATGTAAACCTGACGCTCCCGACGCTCTCGCTGCTTTTGGTCTGAACGCACCATAACATTTCAGCCTATTTTATTCATTAATTTATTTCATTAAAAGTGGTTGTGGAGGTTCCAGAGAGCCAGGTGTGGCTCCAAGCCTCAGGCTGCAGACCCCTAGCCTACACATGCAGGAACTACTTTCTCTCATATGGACAGCAAACAGTTAAGGTGTGCATGTTTGTGTGTTACCTCCAGGATGTGGTTGAACTGGGCCTTGAGCTCAAAGTACGGCTTGGACTTGAGGATGACTCTCTTCAGGGACTTCTGCAGCATCTGGACGCGAGCCTCGGCCTCCTGGCAGGCATGTGTGACGCGCATGTGCTCCCTCTCACTGCGCAGACGCTCCTCCTCGGCTTCGTTCACCTGCCAGATGCAGCAGCAGCATGTCACACACACACACACACACACACGGGTGGATCAGACCGCGTCCATCCTTTCCTGAACGGTAGCAGCATCCTCTGATGGCTACTTCCCACAGGATGATGTCACAAAGTCAGATCGTCTGCACTAATTCATCAGAAAGACTCATTTTCCATGAAACACGATGTCTGCAGCACAACGCAAAGCTACACAACTGTGATGGAGTGGGACATTACCACAAGAGTTAAATCATCCTTGTTGGACTTTTTCAGGTTTTACAAACACAAGAAGTGGAAACTCAAGTGTAATGTAATGTAATGTGTAATGTAATGTTTAATGTAATGTTTAATGTAATGTTTAATGTAATGTTATATAATGTAATGTAATGTGTAATGTAATGTGTAATGTAATGTTATATAATGTAATGTAATGTGTAATGTAATGTCTAATGTAATGTTATATAATGTAATGTAATGTGTAATGTAATGTTTAATGTAATGTTTAATGTAATGTTTAATGTAATGTAATGTGTAATGTAATGTTTAATGTAATGTAATGTGTAATGTAACGTGTAATGTGTAATGTAATGTGTAATGTAATGTTTAATTTAAAGTAATGTGTAATGTAATGTGTAATGTAATGTGATGTGTAATGTAATGTGATGTGTAATGTAAAGGAAGAAATCCATCCCATGTTTCCTTTTATAGGCACTCTTTAACGTTATGAGAAGCGAATGCTCTGAGTTTTTACATAACATAAATACACAACCTCAATAAAACATTCCTATAAAAATAAACACAGAATCAAACACATCCTGTATAAACTAACTGAAAATAAAAACTATACATTCTGTAAATAAGCGGCAGAAATGCATCGCTGCACCCACTGATCGCACTTTAACCTGAGTTAAGTAGAGTTCCTTTGTTACATGATGTTAACATGTTGTTTCTGTTTGTTTTGTTTATTGTAACTATTATGTTTACTGATTTTATTATTATTTTTCTACTAAAAGAGTACAGTAAAACCCAGAGTGAATTTTTTTGTATGTATAAAGGTGAGCAGTCATGTACCGGCGCCGCAAACATCCCAGAGGCCTCCGACTGGTTCGCTCTCAGGAGGAAACTCCACAGCAACGCTGCCGTTGCAGCACCAGCCGGGCATCGTGTGGTTAAAGCAGGCGATGTGTGCGTGCGTGTTATTTCCGTGCGTTACCTTGGCGGTGGCGTGGTTCAGCATCTCCTGCCAGGTGGGGTCCAGGGTGTTCTTGCCGTCAGCCATCAGGCCCTGCTCCGCCACGTACACCATCTCCCTGGCGGCCGTGTGCATGGAGACGGCCCGCTCGTAGCTCAGAGCCGCCTTCTGGGTCTCCTGCTGGGCCTACGGGGAGCACACGCACACACAACTTCACCTTTTCATGCAAAGCTCAGCTCAGACAGCTACAATCAGGCAGCCAACGGAAACGAGCGCTGATACCTCCTTGGCGAGGCGCCGTGCTTCGTAATACGGCCGCGCTTTTTCTATGCAGCCGCCAAGCTGCGAGCTCTGAGCGTTCAGCTTCCTGGCAGACTCGGTGAGGATCTTCCGGTAGCCCGATCGGGCGTCCTGCAGGGTTAATGCATGAAAATGAGAAGATTAGATTCACATGTGTTGGAACAAATCCTCACATTTCACGCAAGAGAACAGCTGGAAGTAAACAATGAGCGTTTCTCAGGCTCACAAACCACAGCTACGGCACTCCACATATGCTGAACACAACATTTTGTGGGTAAGAGACAGACTCCGAAGCAACTCCCAGAGTTTACTAATTTTAATTTCTAATGAGCTTGCTTTGTCAACATCAAAGCATTTATATTTAATCTGTGTTTGCAGTCAGAAGAAGCCTCATTAAACCAGATTGTATGAATATTCTGGTTCAGGATAAGATAGAAACGGTGGAAATCTGCACATCCTTGGATGGTTTATAGCTTGACCGACAGTCCAAACACTTCACATACGGTTCAAATGACAGAAAGGAGAAAATATGCTCCAAGATTATTCTTCCCACTGATTTATAAACTATAAATATTCATCTGTACTTACATCTAACTGCAGTTCAAGTCTGTTGATTTCTGCACTGGCTTCATTGAGGTGCTCCAGCTCTTCCTGTGACAGAAAACCACAGAAATCCTCAAAAATCGATAGAAAAACACGAAACCATTTTATTCCTTTCATATTAGGGCTGCACCATATTGGAAAAAACTGACATTGCGTTATTTTCTAACCCTCCGAAATACTTTGTAATATAAAAAGATACAAGAATTCACGGCAGATGGCTTGAGCAGTACTTCATGTTCTCCTGCTATCTTGATGACATGAACCTGCTCTGATCTTAACTCTTTATAAATGTTGCACGTCTGGTTTTTGTCTGTCATTTGTTCTTATTACGTCTCAGCCTGCCTGCGTTTAATCTGATAGGAATTGAGCATGTTCTGTTTATTATGTACAAATGTGAACTGTGTTTTACCACAAAAAGTCTGTTATTCACCAAACTGCACCTTAAAAAGAGCATTATTTAGTCTCCTATATTATGATAAGACCTGCGATGTGACTGTTGCTCACACACACACATTGTGATGACGATGCACAAACGATATATTGTGCAGCCACATTTCATATTGCTGATTTTTAGTTTGCTTCGCTGAAACCAAACCATACGAAAAGAATGAATCTGAAACCATTATTCCCAAAACAACGGCACATCACATGTGAGCCAGTTTTACAGATTCATTCAGCAGGATCATATTTGTGTGAATTTTTTTTCTCTCTTACCTCTAACAAAAACACTGCGTATATTGTGAATTATTACTATATTCTAGGGATGGGAATTCGATTGAATTGTCTTATTAGATTATCAGGATAATTAACAGTTGATTAATCATTCATATTTCTGTATTATCTAAATAAAGTAAAAGTAGATTAAACCTAGAATATTTCATTATTTACATTTCTGGCAATTCAATGGAAAATAAAGATGCATTCGATCAAAACTATAATGTAATCGATTACCCATCCCTACTATATTCCAGATGAATTAGGGTTGTAATAATGTGAATAAACAACAAATAAACAGCATCTGATATTTTTGTGGTATGCACTGATCAAACAACTGGATTAACACAGAGATTACAGCAGGATGGAATTAACACCCTTAATGGTTAATAATTGATCAGCATGATATCCTGACTCACTGCTACGTTAGGCCCAACAGGAAGCTCCAGGCTGCTGTTAGCAGGAATAAAATGAAGGTTAAAAAGCGTGTAAAAGCAGAAATGAGGGCGTGCTGTCACACCTGGATGCGGGGATCCAGCTCCTCCTCGTACGGACTGTGCAGCTGCTCCCCGCTGGCTTTCTGTTTTCCGCCTTCCTCCTCGCAGGTGTCCCTGAGCGACGTCTCAGCTGTTGATCCGGTGTTTTCAGCAGCTTTGACCTCCTCATCCCCCCCGGGGATCACCTCCCCCCACTCCCCCGTGTCGGACTCCCCGGAGCCGGCGGGGCTTTCACGCAAGTCGCCCGGCTCCATTCCGGCCTGCGCGGTTCCACGAGCGGCAAAATAATAAGGTCGTTACCGGGACAGATTCGGCTTGTTTCCTTACGATTCCCGGTCCACCTAGCAGCGACCGGAGGATGACCGGACAGGGTTAAATCAGAAAAGATGAGTTTGCGATAACAGCAACATTACACCGCAGCTAGCCTAGCCTAGCCTAGCGTGCTAACCTGCTAACGGCGTTTCATAAACACGTAACGGCTGCTTTGCAGAGGAGACGTAGAAATGAAAAGTGGCCTTCAGCCGCAAATCAGAAGGAGGTTTATCGCCATGACCCTCCGACAGGTGCCCTTTGTCCTCCATCTCTCACCGGGACTCGATCCCTCCAGCTAGGCTAGCTAGCTAGCGGCTTCAGCCTCACCTCATTGTCAGCAATGAAGTAAACAGAACACTTGACGCGCTGCAGCGTTTGAGCCAAACGGCCACCGTAGGCGCAGTATCTCTACTATCTTTTTACACTGAGGGAGATTATTATATTACTACTAAATAACTACATGACTTTAAGGAAGTTAAGTAAAGGAAAATATTAATTCATAAAGAGGTGGAAAATAATTAATAAAATTAACCCATGTTTCTGCAATTTAGTAGTAATTTGTAATTTTGTTTACAAGTAATTTTACTCATCTTGCGTCACTACATTGGACACTTCCATCAATCAGTTAAATGCACCTTCACGAAGCAAAATATAACTTCATATCAATAATGAAAGTAACTGTCCACTCAAATTACGTTTTCAATCAAGTTTTCCATTTTTACTCAAGATTTTTAGATGGACTTTTACTTGAGAAGAATTTTAGCAAGTTGTAATGGTACCTTTAACTTACAATTTTCCAGTACTTTTCCACCTCTGATTAAGACTTTGAGTAGTTGAGTAGCACATATCTGGTGTGTTTGGAAGCCTTAAAGTTAAAATCTATTGATTCATATTAATGAAAATTAGCCTTTTGGCTACATCTGGCATATTTACATGTTTTTTTACAAGTTTTATATGCTCTGCCCCTATTAAATAAACACATTTTTTTTAAAGAAATCCTGTTTTACTACCAAGAGCTGATACTAACAGATTATTTTACAGAATCTAATAGAGTCCAGAATCTTATTCTCCAGTAAAAGTTAACAGAAATTACACATGAAAAAGCAAAGTTTTAATTCCTTTTTTTTTAATTGTAAAAATATGCAAATATACCCAAATGTAGTGGTTCGTAAAATGACAAACCTAACAGAATTTTTCATTGGAGAATCAAAAAAAATCACATAGAATGCACTCAGGAAGCGCTGATCTTCACAGACAACATAAACGACGACGATCATATCACAGATTATACTGCAGTATGAACCAGTCAGCGGCTCCACAACCCAAACATACCACAGATTAGGTTTCTTTAAATGCATTTGGTCATCGTCTACCAGAAACTGCAAATAGTTGAAAGAAAAAAGGCAAATTAGGTTACTGCATTGGATGCATTCATGAATGTGCACAATTAGCATGATATAAAAATAAATCTCTGGTGAATTATAGCAGATTTTCTTTTTGCTTAATTCACTGTTTAGCCTGCTTCTACACTGGGATACATGATTTGGAATAATGTAAAAAGACCTGAGTAGCACTGGCAATAATCCCTACATCAATTCCCTGTTTTCACTGACAAATAATTAGAAAAATCACTTTCATCTTTGGCCCGGAATTCCTTTACAGAAAACACTGCAGCATGTAGGGCTGGGGAGCTCATCAGCTCCAGCTGGGATCATACTGAGTCCATCCAGGAGGGGGCGCCAAATAGATCCTCCTTCCCTTGAAGAAGAAGCTGACTACCCCCCTGTAACCCGTCCTTGGAACTCCAGACTTCAGGTCGTCCATGATTCCCAGGTTTTTAGCCATCACTTTGAAGCTATCCTTGGTGGAGTACTGCAGGCGGAAAGGCCCCGGGCCCTTCAGCTGGCCCTGCTTCACGTCTTCATATATAACCACAGGTGCTTTGTAAACTTCCTTCTCAAAGCTCTCTCTGTACGTCTCCTCCTTCAAGTAGCTTAGGTCCAGCTGGGTGAAAGGCACGGGCTCGCTGTTGAGTTTAATGTAGCGCAGGTATTTGTCGTAGAACTGGCCCAGGCTCACTCCCTGCCGACCGAACGTCAGGGTGCGCGAGATCTCCGGCCGTATGCAGGCCCGGTCGCGCCGCTGCTCCGGCTGACGCAGCCAGTCGTCCCAGAAGGAAGCGGGCCACTTGGGCTCCAGCTCCTCCCACACCTCCCTGAGGAGCATCCAGCCCAGGCCGGGAAAGAAGTCGGTCCGGTACAGCAGCTCCGCCTTGCCGGGGTCCACGTAGCCGTCCCTGCCGTTGTCGTTCCAGGCCGAGACGCACCACAGGCTGGGGTCGGATTTAAGGAGCGGCAGCGTGGCTCGGAAATACTCGAAGAAGTCTGGCGCCACCTGCAGGAGGAGGTGAACACGTTCGGTTAAATACAGGAATATCAACCTTTAGATTTGGGAAGCGATCAAAGTGGTGTGGTTGCGATACACTTTCCTCCCCGTTTGATTATTATTTTACAATTTTTAAATATGCAGATTCAATTTAGATTGCAATTCTTGCAATTTGTCTATATTGAGCATTTTTGTGATTTTTGTTTAACCCCAGATCGTGTGAAAAATTAAGTCAGGAACCATGTTTCCTCCTAATAATTGCACATCACCTGTGATTTATTCAGCAGGAATGTGTAGAAACAGCTGATATGTGGAGGAAAAAGCAGCAGCCAGAACATCAATGTGCTGCTATTATGTTCAACAAAGTAAAAAAAAAAAAAAGTGAAAATAATTGAAACCCTTTTGAAAACTTGGAAAGTGAAAAAAAAAATGTTTTTTTTTTTTTCAAAAGAAAAAGACATTAGGAAGACACAAGAGCCAGACCATCTGCTCCAATGCTCAACAAGTTAAAAAAATAAAAATAAAAAAATTTGAAAATAAATTGAAAAAAATATATTTTTGAAAATTTGGAAACTGAAAAAATTGATTAAAAAAAACAAAAAAGAAGAAAAATTTAGGAAGACAACACAAGAGCCAGACAATCTGCTCCAACGCTCAACAAGTAAAAAATAAATTAATTAATAAAAAAGTAAAATAAATTAAAAACAAAAACTTCAATGTTTTTTATGAATATTCCGTATGAATAAGTAAAGCTATTTTTTTAAAGATATATTTTTTTATTCTGCTTGGTATAAGGCCCAAAAAAAGTTGTTAAAAAGTAAAAAATAAATAAAAATGGAAAAAAAAGTTTACACCAATTTTTCAGAAAATTATGAAAGAAAAAACAGATAAAAAAATGTAATTAAGGGAAACACAACAGTAAGTAGACCATATTTGCAATAATGCCCCACAAATTAAAAAAATTAAAATTCTTCTTAAATTATATATATTTATTTTTTTTAATAAAAGAAGATGGAAAAACTATGAATGGCCCCCCCTTCATCCCCTGCAGTTACCTCCAGGTCATCTTCCACAATCACAACGGAGGAATGGGACAGCGTCCTGAAGACTTGGTTGAGAGCCCAGCGATAGTGCCTGGAGATCTTGTAGTAGCCCTGAAACTTCTTGTGCTCCGGCCGCACCTCGACGTTGGACAAATCGGGCTGTTTCAGGTGCGTCACCTTATCCCCGTAGGAGCGGATCACCTCGGCCGTGTCGGCGTGCCCGCAGTCCTGACTCACGATGATGGGGTAGAGCTCCGGCGAGGGCCGGTGCTGCAGGAGCTTGTCCAGGCAGCGCCGCACGGTGACCCTGTTGCAGGCGATGACCAGGATGGGGATGACGGGCTGACTGGGGGCCGCCGCCTTCGCCTCCTTCCTACTGGGCGGCTCCCACAGCGTCAGGATCTGCAGCAGGACCTTCTTCTGCTGCTCCAGCTCGTCCTCAAACCCGTCTGCTATCCGGATTAGGTCTCCCACCATGTCGCCCGTGGGGGCCTCGCCCGCCTCTCGCTCGCTCTTCTTCAGCTGGACGGACGGCGGTCTGCCCCACAGCAAGAGCACCAGGATGGCGTTCCAGGT
Source organism: Craterocephalus marjoriae (assembly GCA_037177095.1). Taxonomy (NCBI): domain Eukaryota; kingdom Metazoa; phylum Chordata; class Actinopteri; order Atheriniformes; family Atherinidae; genus Craterocephalus; species Craterocephalus marjoriae. Next base: position 705,634 of record JBAJHY010000005.1, on the reverse strand, counting down.
GACGAACAGGGCCGCCCCGCAAAATATGAGGGAGCTTCTTTTGCGGATCATGGCACAGATACAGGAAGAGGGGAGGGCGGGGGTGAATAGAAAGAGCTGTCCTGGTTAAAGACAATAGGAAAGGGATATGGGAGGTGCTGCCTGACTCTCGTGTCATCAAAAGTGCATGATCATAGATATAGATGTCTCCCTGTGCAGTTTTTACAGTTACAGACACACAAATCTGTGTCAGCGAGGGCGAAAGTGGACGAAATGTGACGAGGAGCACAACTCATCCTGGAGTTTGGTCCGGACAGGCGGATCTTCAACTTTAAAACTGCTCTCTGATCTGGAAAAAATGACATCAAATCCGTGTAAATGACTCTAATCCGACGCCTCAGCGTTTAAACTGAACAAATATTAAATATTTTCTCACTTTTTATGCTTATTTCTTAAATAAAACTCCTTTACCAACCTTTAGATGCTCCATGAAGACAAATAAAGTTGTTTTGAATTATGCAAACTGAGCCTGAGTGATGATTCACCCAAACTACCAGTGATCGATTAGCTCTTATCACCTGTGGCTGGCGCGAGCGCAGCCTTGATTCAGAGAAAAAAAAAACACGCAAACAGGAGCTGACAGCCCCCCCCCGCAGCCCCACGGCCCGTGTTTCCTCCCTGTCTGTGTTTTTTCTTACACGACACTCTTACTGTCGCTCGAGGGGGGGAGCGTGTTGAAATTAGCCCCTTACCATGACAGATCTCCAACTTCAACCTCGCGCGAGCATTTCCTCGATGACAGCCGGCGAAGTTGAGCCGCGAGCGTCTGAAGGCGACGCGGAGCGGCTCTCGCGCTGATTCTTCCGCTAAAAATGGGGCAACTTGTCGCCTCTGAGCGCCCGTTGCTTCTCCGCGAGCTGAAACTGAGAAGAGAGAGAAGGAGGAGAAGTAACACGACGACTTCCTGGTTTGACGGGAGACACGGAAGTCCCGCCCTAACCGTCAGCTTGAGAAATTACGCAACACTTTGACGCGCGAGCTTCCCTCCGCAGAGCTAATTAACCAGCAGCCGCCTTTGATGTCTCTGCGCTGGTTCAGTTTGCTCTCACGCGCCAAAGCCTCCACACATGGCGGCGTTCAGACATGTGGGTCAGATATGTCTTTCTGCGCGAGCTGCACAGATTTATGTGCGCGTGTCTCCGGAGGGAATTAAAGCAAATGGAGGAATGTTTGTTTTGCACATTTAATGACAAATTTATGTAGGTCAATAATCAGCGCAACTGTTTTTTAAGATATTTAGTTAGGTACTTCATCATATTTTTACATCAACATATTTATTAATTTACACGTTCATTACAGCTTCAGGAAGACAAAAAGACTGAGTCGTACTGAGGTGATGTTTGGGAGTAATGTTTGTTTTTTACACAGTAATGTGAAGAAGTGAGTTCTTACTGTTTGGGGCTTAATTTGTTTGATTTTGGGTTTTTAGATTTTGTCATGTTTTTTGTTCCAGGTCCAGTTTGTGCATTGGGTCCATGAAAGCAGCCAAGGAACAGGTAAACCCTCATTAACACACACACACACACACACACACACTCATCAGATGTTTGTTTTATTACAGCAAAGCCTTTTCCACACGTATACAGGGCCGTGACATTTATTTCTCTTTGAAGAGAGACTAGATGTTCAAATGATGTAGCAAAAATAATAATAAATTAATAATTACCAACCTGTCGGGGCTCTTTGAAGCCATATTGTGTCTTAGTTTTGATTCTGAGTCGTAACAAGTCTTTTGTGTGGGAAAATTGATTAATTTAGATATAGTTGTAAACATTTGTCTGAACTTTTCTCATTTACTGTATTAATCAAAAGTTGAGAGACACATTTCCATTAATTCCAATGGAAAAGTGTCTCCAAACTTTTGACTATTATTAGATATTTATACCTTTTATTGGAAATTATGGATTTTCACAGCTTTTATGATGTCCTTAGATTTACTATAATAGCAAGCTTCACTGGTGGCAGTTTGTAATCCTTCTTTTACCTTTAGGTATGGATATGCTCCATATGGTTTTTTCAAGAAACTAGGCATCCCTGGACCCAAACCTTTGCCCTTCATTGGAACATTTTTGGAGCTGAGACATGTGAGTTGCATCTCCTAAATTGGTACAATGATTCATATTCATGGCTCCATGTTCAACTTCAACATCAGCTACAGCTTCACTTTCTGACCTTTGTCCATCCATTTTCACTGCAAATCATCCTCAGTGACTCAGCTGATATAATATTATAAGTATCTGTTTTAAG
>JBAJHY010000005.1:652901-663478 GCA_037177095.1 Craterocephalus marjoriae | reverse complement strand
CAAGAGACAACACATCTCTGAAGTGTGACTGCTAATGTTGCCTTCTCTGCTGACCAATGCCACGATCTGGGCAAACATGGAGCTCTTTTAGAACCAGGTTCCAGAAGTTTCTCTGCCTCAGTGCTGCAGAATGAGCCCTGCTGTCCCCCTCGTCCCCCCCCCGTCCTCCTACAGCTGGGCTCGGTGGGTAAATATTGACTGAAATAACCAGACGTGTCATTTTCCTCCAGGCTGTGATTGGCCAGCACTCAGCCGGGGGCGGGGCTGACGTGGCAGCGTCACTGAAGGACAAAGAGGAAAACAGCGCCATCTTGTGTCAGGAGGTCACCAAACTCACCTCAGTCCTGCAGGAGTACCAGGCCGTGGTGCAGGTGAGACGGGACAGGAAAATAAAAAGCTTTCACCCCGAGCTCGTCTCTAAACATCACTGTTTTATTATTTATCACACGTTTTAAGAGTCTTTGCTGATGATAGATAAAGTTTCACTCATTGTAAGTATAAAAAAAACACTGATGAGGAAATTCAAACAAATTAATGTGACAGTTTATCTTTTGATAACTTCTGGTTTGTTAACTAATAAGTTAAATTAATTAAAAATTAATGACGTGGGGAAAAAATGACCATCAAACTTTATTATAAACTCATTCAACCTCAACTCCCAAAAAGTTGTAATGCCGTTTAAATTTATTTATTTAAATGATTTCCAAATCTCTTCAAGTCACATTTTATTCCCAGTAGAATGTAAACGTGTGGATTTCAGGGGAACATGTGGGTCTTCCTGAGTCCCTGCACTGCTTTCCACAGAGATTCCTCCTGCTTCTCTGATCTTCTCCATGTTTACAGCCAGACTGTCTAACCTCTCTCCATGTTTCCCTCTGAGAGACTCTGCCTCTGAAATGCTCCTCTTATACCCAGTCATGCTGCTCTTCTGTTACCCGATTAGCTTTGGGAAGTTGTGATGAAGCTCTGGCCATGAATTTAAACTCCCAGGATCTCCAGTGACGCTAGATCTTTCTTCCAGCTGGGATTAAACGTGCTGGATCACTGACATCATGCCGGGTCATGTGTCTCAGTCTGAAGAGAATCTGAACCCACCTGATCTCCATCCATCAGCTAAAAGACTGAGCTGCTTTCATCTCTGCGATGTGATTGGTTGACTTTCTGTCTCATGTCCAGGCTCAGGAGGAGAGTCACGGCCAGACGGTGTCCTCGCTGACGGCTCAGCTCAGAGACACCCAGCAGCAGCTGAGGGAGAAGGAGAAGGCCAGGAAGGAGGCTGACCGAGCCTGGAGGAACGTCCGAGACGAGCGGGAACGGGAGGAGCGGAAGCTGAGGGAGAGCCTGGAGAAGAGAGACAAGCTCATAGAGGTGACCTTTATTTTTTACCCCCCTGGTTTAGCCCTTGCTGAACATTTCTTTGCTTAAATAAAGGTTTGAATGGATGACTGCGTTGTGTAAATGTCTGTAAGTCTAACATTCAGCAGCTGATTGAGCCTTAAAATACTTTCTACTGAGTCAGACTCTCCCCTGCCTGATTCTTCAGTCTAATTCTTCATTTGGGGTGGAAGGGCAGCGTTGGAGCCTCAGAAAGCTCAGATTGGGCTCATAAACCAGACCTGTGAAGGGAAATTCTCCTTTTATGGGCCAAATGCAGCTTTAAATGATGCCTCATTCATGTGTTACAGGCTCCCTCTGGTGGCACAACTGGGTACTACAACAAATCTCCATCACGCTTTTAGACATTTTCCACCTTCCTCTTCTTTAGTATCAGTTTATATTCTGTTGTTAAAGCGAAATAAATCGCTTATATAAGCAATTTATAAAGGTTTAGATGTGTTTAGACTAGTTTATACAGTAAAAAGACAAACTTTTAGAATAAATATTCCCGTGAGAAGGAGTGAAGCTAACTCATCGGCTTGTTTTTCACCATTGCAGCGAATCCTGCTGGATGCTGAGGAGCGGGACCATCTGCTCCGAGAGCTGCAGCAGAACCTGCAGAACAAACCGGAAGCTGTGGTGGCCATCAAACACACGCTCTGACGGAGGGAGCTACGCTGCGGACCACACGCACTTTCTGCACCGACACTTTACCTCCTGAACATTTTCTACTGTGCCGTTTGTTGAGTCTATTTATAGTTAGCTCCCGCATTCAGGAGGTTTGTGTCTATAGACCGGCCTTGTCGGGCAGAAGGAACATTTCCATGGTTACTACTGAACTCTCTGGAGTGAATCAGAAATTTCAGACTGGAAGAGTTTTTGTTGTTAACATGAATGAAGTCGGGCTTTTCCAAGCTGGATGATCTGAAAATGACGGCTTGGTTTCATTTCATTCAGGCGGAATATTTCCTACAAATTGGAGGTGTTGGGTGTTGTGTCCTGTAGGACAGGAGCGGGTAGAAACATAAAGGTTTTCTTATTAGAGGCTGTTGGGGCTGTAAATGTTGTTTTTCTTTTCTTTGAAAGTCACAGCACATGTTTAAGATTCAATTAATGACCAAAGTTTGTGTTTTTTTCCTTTTTAACTGCTTCAGTGTTCTGCTTTTTTTATGTTTCCTCTTTCAGTTTAGCCTGGAAAGGTATTTTGTGTCTTGTTTTGTTGTTCTGGGACTTCTTTCTGGAAGTATTTTCTCTTATTTTTAACTCAAAAGAATTAAAATCTCTGACCCAAAACACTTCAGACTCTTATTTTAAAGCTCAGGACTGGAAGTGTTTTAGAAATGCAACTAAACTTGTTTAACAGGAAAAAAAACTGAAAATCTTTTTTTAAATTTTTTCATTACTGACCAACTTAATTTCTTTTTAAGACAGTAGAAGCGGTAAAAACTGAATCTCCTGTTTACTTTGCTTCCTTTTACTTTTCAGGAACTGAGGATCCAGATAATTTTTTTTTTATAAAAATCTGTCCATTCAGGTCAAATCCAAGATTTCAGCTGCTCAGCTTTTCGTTACTCCATCTATAAAACCAACCATGACACCACCGTGTTTCATAGATGGGATACGTTTTTATTCAAATTCAATTTTTTTTTTAATTTTTAAAGCACCTTTCAGGCCAGGGCAACTCAATGTGCTTAACATAAAAACAATGCTTGTATAAAATAATTACAGCCTTCACACAAGATGCTTTCAACATGTTTTATTTAATAAATTTATCATTTATAATAATTAAATAATATCAATAAGTCGTAATAAGAACAAAAGACCAAATAGTCTATAATATTTTTTGTCTTAAATGCCTTAAAAGCTTTGCTCACACTGGTTTGGCTGTGCCATACAAACACAACATTTCATTTTGTATTTTTAGTTGTTTGTAAAATGACTCCAGAAGATGGAAGTTGTTCTGAATAACTGTCCAATCAGCTTGGAGTTTCTGGTTACCAGGTGTTGCTATGGAGATGACACTTCATACCAAAGCACCTGGACACCTCCAGCTGGTCACCCGCTTGTTTTCAGGTATCATCTAACGGAGAAATGCAGGAGCAGCTGCTTCCTCTGGGCTCGGCCACCATCGGACCGCAGTCCTGGCGGGACGGGACAGTCGGCTCCATCCGGCGGACGGAGCGCCTGCTCCGGCAGACCCGGGCCGGTGCGGGGTCCGCGGCCTGCAGCCGGCCCCGGACCGTTGCTTTCAGCCTCAACACCATAACCGGCTCGTCCGAGGCAGAAGGAGGGAAGAGCCGCGGTTCCGCCGGCAGAGACAAAACCACGAGGCCCAGGACTACCGGAGCCCGGGTGAGAGGCGCTGAGGCCGGGCAGCAGGTCCGCGCGGTCCGGGAGATAAAAGAAACAAAGAATGATAGAAGAATGTGCGAAAGAAACGGAGCAAAGAACAGAATTAGTCTTGACCCGGTTCTTACTCTGAGCTGCGGTTCCGGGCCCTGATGTGGGTCAGCAGGGGCGGTTCTAGACCAACATTAGGGGGGGGGGGGCTTTCGGAGGCACTTTATGAGAAAAAAATGACAAAGAAGACCTTTCAAGATGAATGTTGACCTTCAAAATTGAATATAATTATGGCGATATAATGGAAACAGTAAATTTACAGCTGTTTCTTTTTTATATTTTCAAAATGTATAACCTATGATAGTCATAACTGTATCAGCACCTTAGAAATGTAATTATAACAGAGAAAAACAGATTTTTGAACAAAAACTCAGGACCCTTTAACATATCAAGACACTGTAAAATGAAGCTGGATAAAAAGAGACTGCAATGATTTCCAAATTAGAACATAAACCAAATATCTAATATTAAAACAGACATTTACCATTTTCAAAGGAATCTGTATAAAGGTGGAACAGCAGCAACAAAATGCTGGAAAACTATTAAATATTAAAAATCAGCTGGATGAGAATTTGACAAATAATTAGGTTAACGAACATGACTGGGTTTAAAAAAAACATTTTATAGAGGCAGAGGTGATCAGACTCATGCCAACCATAAATGTACATTTTGGACTTACCAAAGGATAAAAACTGATCAAATATGACAACAATTTCCAACATACACAAGTCTTGTAAGGTACTCGGACATTTGGTAGGGAATGTAGTATAAAAAGATGTTATATCTAATTATAAAACTGTTATCTGCAATAAAAAATCAAATCGTGATGTTCAAACTGGGGTTGCATCGAGACCAGTATCGGTACCGATACCACATGTACTCGTTATAAATACCAGTTATTCCAGGATGTAACCAGGCTGGATTCTGTTTGTCATATTTTTAGACTGGTTTTTAATCTGTTCTGACCTGAAACGTGTTTTCCAGTTTCCCTCCGGCTCCCAGCGCGCGCCAGTGGTCCCATTCCCGCCTCCCAGCATGCGTGAGCAGTGCGCTGGCGCCAGCCTCGCCGTGGCGCGGGACTACATGCGGGCGGTGCGGGAGGTGGAGGGCGAGCTCCGCAGGCAGGCCGGTACGGTGGCGGAGGAGGCCATCAAGCTGGAGCGCGAGCGCAGCCACCTGGAGAGGACGCTGCGCAGCATCACCAGCAACCTGACGGTGAACCGGAGGAGCGCGGAGGGAAGGAGGAGGAGGCCCGCCGCCGCTGAGACGGTGAGGCAAAGCGCGCGCGTGCCGGTAGGCTGATGATGCGTTCACTGACCTGCTGCCCGCTGCAGGAGAGAGACGGAGCTGATGCGTTGCTGCTGTGGGAGAGAGCAGAGCTGCAGGAGCTGAAGCGGGATCTGGAGGCGGCGCTGAGGAGCACGCTGGCCCTGCAGCAGGTAACACCAACATCATGTTTCTGCTGGATGGAAACCTATCAGAGGCCCAAATAACGCACTTTACAAACAACAAAGTAGACCAAAGTGCCACAATATAAAGTAAAAATCAAAATAAGTGCATAAAAAGGACAAATCATGATAAAATAGCTTAAAAAAACACTAAAACCAACTGAGCTTAAATCACAATGTAAAATCAGATCAAAGTCTCAAGCAATCAGTGTTTACCAATCAGAGAATAGAATAAAGATGTATCAGAAAGGAACGTTTGAGGACTGGGGGCCGGTTCTGGTATCCTCCCAGTCTGCTTTACTGGTTCCCAGCAGTAAAGCTGCAGTCTGAGTGTTGGGAAAATATAAAACTGAGATGAAAAATCTAGATTTAAATGAAATGATGTGTGAGAGAAGCTGCAGATAAAGGTGCTGTTCACCAGGATTCACCAAGATGGGGAGAAAGATGACACGACCCCAGGAATGCTGGGGACCCCCCAACAACTGAAGAGATGAGATGAGGCATGTCCTGGAAAAACTAAGAATCTAATCAAAGTTTATTTATAAAACACGTTTCATGTCACACTGAATATAAACTGCCTGAGTGCTAAAAACATTAAAGCAAACATGAAGATAAAATAAACCTAAAAACAACCGGAGCAACAAGAATAAGAACCCACACAAAGGACTTTATAAAAAAGAATGTAAATTATTAAAAAATGACACTGAAATACTGAAATGAATAAATAGATGGATAAAAACTGAGGATCCTGAAGAAGTCTCTGTGTGCCTGCAGGCTGTGGAGGAGAGCAGCCGGCAGCTGCTGGCCTGTGCCGGGGAAAGGGCTCGTGTGCTGGAGCTGCAGCCGGCCAGCGGCTCTGCAGGAAGGGAGCGGGGCTCAGCTCACAGCGTCAGGGAGACCCGCCCCATCGGGCCCTTCACCCCAGGTCCACTCAGCACATCTTTATTTTAGATCCTGCTTTTACTTCACACCTTTCCTTCACCTGTAGCTGATAATCCTTCTCAGTAACACTTGGCATTCGGGGTGGAATGCTCCTTTTATCCTGACAGTAGTCAGCACATCATCCATGTGTAAAAATGAGCTGCAGACTTGCAAAAACTCTGATGATCCCTGCTTTGAACGCTGCTTTGCAGGGGGGAGGGCGGAGCGTAGAGGCAGAAGCAGAAGCAGCTTCTCTCTGACTTCTCTCCGTCTCTCGTGTTCTTGCAGAGTGCGAACAGGTTTTAGAGTCTTCCTCCTCCACGGTCGGCCGCTCCCAGCTGCTGAGGCAGAACATCAGACGGATGCTGAGCAGCGCGGTGGCCAGGCAGAACGCGGCCCATCGCGCCGTCAACGACGGCCTCATCAAGAAGATGGCAGAGACGGTGGATCTGCAGGTAGACACCGGCAGCCTGGGAAAGAAGCGTTTCCTGCCCAGAGAATGAAACAAAATGTTTTTTTTTTATTCTTTTAACAGCAAAAGCTGGCGGTGACGTCTGCAGCCGCCAGGATGGCCGTGTTCCGCAAGCAGAGGGAAGCGAACTGCATCCGGCACAGCTACGGCAGAGCACAGGTCCCACGCGCCCGCCTTTCCATCGCACCTACAATCACACAAAACCGGAAGATGGCAGTAAAAACCTGCACTTAGAATTACCTGTGAAATACGGCTGAATGTTCCTGCGCTCTCAGGAGGTTTTTCAGTCCCATAGATGTAGGATTATTTCATGGGAACCGTTTTTCTGCATTTGCACTGCACCCGACGTTTGTCTGGAGTAAAGATGGCGTGGGATGTTTGGACAGAGGAGACGGATTATTCTTTCACCTCAGAAAAATAAAACCTCCACCTTTGATAACAGACAACAGCAAAAAGCACCAAAACACCGACATATTGCAACTGTACTTTAGAAATATCCCTTTTACTCTGTGAAAAACTGCCATGGACACGCAGCTCCTGAGTTTTCACCGGCAGGGTTGTGACACGAGGAAGCAGATTATCGGAGGATAGAACTAAAGGGGAAATGAGAGCGGCCCCAGGATGCAGCCGGGGGGGACTCCACCTGAGAGCGAGGCAGAAGAAGTCGATAGCTTCGCTACGAACAATCCGCCTGAATGTTTCCATCTCGGCTGCGTTCTGTGATAACGTGTCGCTCGGTTCCCAGGGGCCAGAGAGCAGCAGCGACGTGCTGTCCAGAGAGAAGCTCAACAGGCCCCTGGTCCAGGTTTACCAGAGACACCCGGGGACGAGCCTACCTGAAGCTGCGCATCTCACACAGGTGAGTCCATGGTCGAGTTAAAACCATCGAATCATGAACAGTTAGCAGTCTGTTGCACCAAAGTCTGGGCTGTTATTTAAAACCTAAATGAATAAAGTTCTGGGAATAAGACACGGCTCCATGGGATCTATATCCTAGTTTTAAATAAGTTTTATGAGGCTCCCTACTTTGTGGCGATACTAATTCTTCTCAGACTCCAGGATGTTACCTCCTGTACCTGCTGCATGCAGTGGCAGAGGTTCACAGGTTACATAGCCCTGCCGTTGCTGCAGACTGTGGCACTGAGCCGTGTTTCCTGTGTCTCAGGGCAGCGCCGTGCTGCAGAGCTGCCTGCGCTCCTCCGAGGCGGAGCTGGAGAAGCTGCAGCGAGCGCGCCGGCAGCTGCTGGACAACCTGCAGGGTAAGAGGGCGGCGGCTCGGGTGGATGCTGCCGTCGTCTGCATGAGGCGCCAGCAGGTGGACAGGCGAGCCGTGCCCGCCTTCCTGCAGCAGGGGGCGCTCTGAAAGCAGAGTTAGCGTGATGTGTGTGAGAAACGGGCAGCAGAGGTCAGAACTGCTGGGTCAGGGTGAATAAAACGAGCTTAAAGCAGCACTTTCAGGCCCACAATGACTCTTTACTGATGTGCAGTTCTGGTTTGAGCCGGAACATTCCTGCTCCCACACACAACATAACCTTTATTTAAACCGCTAGTCTCTTCAGAGACGCTTTATTTTATAAGAAAGAGGAGGAACAAGCAGATATTCATCCAAAAGGTGTTTGAAATAGCTTTAGATTGAACAGGGACTACCGGGTTCAAACCTCAGCCGGGCCTTTGGGACCCGTAGGAGGGGAAGCCGGCTTTCTGCTGGACAAAATGTCAAATGTTCAGTGGACAAATGATGAATCAGCAACAGTCTGACAACCTGAGAACTAAATATAGAAAGTATAGACACCAAAGACTTAAATGGATTATAAATCTGAGGAGGCACATCTTTGTGGTAAAATGGCGTGAGTGTGGAGGAATCTGACACGTCGCAGGCTTGAGATAGTTGAATTGAACATTTTTCATGTGTTCCATGATTCAGCAGATCAAATTGTCCTGCTTCCTTCTGTGACGACCAACCCAACCCGTCTGCTTGGCAGCACCTGCCACGCCCACCATGAGGCCCCGCCCCTCTAGGTGCAATGGCAGACTTCTGTAAAAATAAATTGATAAATTAGCAAACAAAACAATCCTAAATGTCATGTTCACACCTGTTCACTTTGGGCCATGACACACACATGCACACTCTGAGCTTCACTGAGCTTCTCATTGAATACTTGGAAAAGATAAAACAACACATTATTAAATGAAAAACATAAATGCAATGATTAACTTTGCCAGTAAGCATTATTTTCCTGCACAAAAGGCCTGGGGTGAAGCTCTCATCCTCACACAAAGTTTAATTACTAGGAAAGCAATGCGTGTGTGGTGCAGCAGAGTAGTTTTACTGAAGCAGACTCACATGGAGCTGTTAGCAGAGTTAAAACATCTCGCTGCAGCAGAGGACGAGAATTCCCTCCGACACGAAACTAACTCGGTTTTATAAATAACAAACTAAATAAGGTAAAGGCTATTTCCTGGCACATTTCTGCGGGATGCATGTGGTAGTTTCAGTCACACTTACCTGCTAACAGCTGGCTCCAGCACATGTGACCCTGGCTGGAATAAAATGGGTGTAGAAAATGGATGGAAAGGATTGAAAGTGCAGATTTAGTCTGACTCTCCCATGGGAGTCTTTGGAAGGGAAATCTGACGCAGACCTCTGTGCAGAGCTATAAATGACCCACAAACTGAATCTGAGTCCATCAGAAAGACTCTTACGTCCACTGGAGACCAGCTCAGCCCGTCTGCTACATGTTACAGAAGCTTTGTGTTGATGAGCTGCTGGACGGTCGGAGGCCGAGGGCCCGTCTCTACCACATCCCTGCTCCTACGGGAGCCCTGAGCAGATCCTGCTGGAGCACCGGAGGAAACGCTGGAGCCGTTACTGCTGCCACCTGTTCTCTGGCATGCTTCTCCTGGAAACGCTTTACAGCTGCATACATCACCCTCTTCTCATCCAAGACGCTGGCTAGGTCCATTTTTCACATAGTCTATGGTTTTTATCAGGGGTGTAACGATTAATCCATATATCGATTTTATATTCCTATGATTCAACAGATCGATATGTGCTTGGCAAGATCGTAGTAAAATCGATATTTACACACATATTAACGTTATAAAAGGTTGATATAGATTTGCATCGATATTGGGAATAATACTTTGGATCGAAGCACAGATGATTTTATTTTTGCACTTTTTTGTTGAGAAAATAGTGCAAGTAGCAGGTTATTAATATTGTTTGCACTAACTGTACTTTCATTAAAAAAATTGTATAATTATTGCAAATAAATCCACAAAAGGTTTAGCCCCTGGTGATTCAACTAGGAGAGGTGAACTTAATAAAAACAACAAAAGTTGTGAATGGATTTGCTATTAATTATTGTTTCTTGTTTTGTTTATACCCATATTGATTTCCTTGCAAGAAACTAAGATTCTTCTTCCTGAGAAACTTCCCTGCACTGTCCAGCATCCAGGTATTTGACAATCACACCGGTTGAACTTTTGATGATAGTTGTTTACAGATATACTGAATCGATTTCAAGTCACTGAATCGTTTCGAATTGAATCGTTCTAAATGAACTAGTATCGTTCATGAATCGTATCGTAAACACAAACCCTGATGTGAATCGAATCACTGTTAAAATGAATCGTTACACCCTTAAGAATTAGGGATGCAAACACTTCATAATCGCCGGATGTGAAGTGGCATCAACTAATCAGTGATGCCCCAGATTAGTTGAAAAAGTAATCCAATTAGTGATTACTGATAAGTTCATTAAAAAGTAATCTAATTACTTTACTGATTACTAAGGTTTAGGAGTAACTAAGTTGGATTACTAGTTACTTTATTAGTTAAAACCAAACATAAAAATAACAACAGATTTTTGCATATACTTAAATGAAAGTGCATTAGTTACAACGGTGACTTCACAATGCTTTGCAACTTGTAACTTTTACTTGTTTTTCACCTTCTA
>JBAJHY010000005.1:626953-638792 GCA_037177095.1 Craterocephalus marjoriae | reverse complement strand
TTCTTCCTCCCAGCAGTTTTCCATCTGCCAGCTGACTTCCTGTTAGAAAAATATATTTAAACACTGGGCAGCTCCACTGGTATGGACAGACCAGGTCCACCCTCCATCCACAGCTACTTGTGTCGGAAATGTGGGGAGAAAACAGTTGGATGCAAATTTTGTGTCCAGGAATGACAACATATTTTAATGTTTTGTATAAAAAACTTGAACATGAAATCAGGATTAATGGTGTTTCAGTGACATTGCTTGAGGCCAACTTATACCAACACCTTAACGTTGATCCTTTCATCTGGTCTAAATGTTCCCTGAATCTTCTAAACTTTTAGGTTCAAACTCTGAAATCACTGTGAGATGAAGCAAAAAGACAGAAGCACAATTTCTAGCTTTAAATGATGTGTAAATGTTTATTGTTACATGAAAACCATTCTGTACAATTTGTTTTACAAAAAACCCATCAGGTCTTAAAATGTAACTTTAGTTTTGACCTGTAAAGTGAAAAGAAACATTATGCTACTCACACAGCTATGGTTTTTCTATTTATAACAGATGCTATCAAACAAATTACTTACAAACGAGTTGGAAAATCTTCACTAAATAACAGATAATACAAAGCGTCCTCAGTCGGACCAGGTCAACCCTCGTTTTTTTGTCCATAAATTTTTTTTCTTTTAAAAGGAACGTATTGAAGACAATGTCATAATGCCTTTTCCGAAATGGACCGTAGCGTCATATCGCCTGGTTTGCAGACGGGGTTCAGCTCGGCTGCCGCCAGGACGAGCACACTTGGGTTCCTCTCCTGCGTTGGCCTGTCGGGTGAGACGGGCGTCCTCAGTAGTACGAGCTCAGGTGGGAGTGGGTGGGATGCCGGGTCATGGCTGACCCGGGGTAGATGGGGCTGTTGGGAGAGTTCCAGTATGTTGTCGGAGGGGCGAAAAAGTTTCCGGGGGAGACGGGCATAGGTGGCGGATGGCCCCCCATGAAGTTCATTTTGGGCTGGTGACTGTGGTAGGGCTGCACGTAAGGCATCTCAGTCTGGTACTTTACAATCCCGCCCTCCGCCGCGTGGTTCTGGTGCGCCTGCGAGATGCCCTGGAAGTCAAACTTGTAGGCGTAGCGCTTGCCGTGCACCTTGGTCATGATGTTCTTGTCGTAGTAGTAGCGCAGAGCGCGGCTGAGCTTGTCGTAGTTCATGTTGGGCTTGCTCTTGCGCTCGCCCCAGCGCTTGGCCACCTCGTCCGGGTCGGTCATCTTGAACTCGCCGTTGGTGCCCTCCCAGGTGATGATGCCGGCGTTGTTGCTGTCAGACAGGAGCTCCAGGAGGAACTGCCACAGCTGGATCTGCCCCGAGCCTGGGAGGAAAGGGCAGGAAGTAAAGCAGGGAGAAAACGTGTGCAGAAACGTGTGGAGCAAAGCAGCGGGAGGTACAGCTGTCTGCAGAATGATTCCTTCCATTACAGAAGCTCTTACTGAAAAGAGCGAAACAGACAAAAGTAAAACAAATTTTATGAAAATCACAACATTGATATTTAATTGTGATTTAATAGAAATTATTTTTAAAAAAGGAAGCAAAACCCAGAAAAAAAATCTAGGTTCCATCCTACATTTTGTCATTTTTTCTACTCAAAAGTCTGATTTCCCTGAATTATAATTTAGAACATTTTCTAATTTTTTCACGTTTATTTTTACTTTTTTCAGTTATTAGAGTTACTTTGGGAATTTTCCCTTTTCATTCTGCAGACAATGGTAATAATCAGAGTAAAGCTGAAGCATCTTAATGTCCAGCTGGACCGGTTCTGGCTCTGGTTGTGGCTGGACTGCTTTTCTAACATGAACAGGACAGAATGTCCAGGTCAGATATCTGTTTTCCACCAAATGTGACCTTTTCACTGTGTGGCTTGGAGGAGGAGACGGGTATGGGGGCAGAAACCTACCCACAGGCCTGTGAGCGCTGGGGTCAGGCAGCTTGTATGGACTTTGTTTGCCTGTTCGGTTCTTGGATGAGCTGAGGGCTTGGCCTTCTGTGAGGAAACAGCAGGGCAAACAGTCATTTTGGTGAGAGGGAAGCCCGATTTCGTCTCAGCATAAGCATGATGCAATTCTGCTGACACAAGTGTTGCTGTGTGTTTACGCCATTTTTGAAAGTGTGTGTGCCAGCCCTTTCCTGCTCTTCTCTCATGGTGCCAAAGCAGACAGTGTAAAGGCCTCATTTGTGTTGTTCATGTCTTTCATCGTCTGGCTTGGATTCTTACCTGGGTTGGCCAGCCGGCTGCTGATGGGCCCCAATGTCTGATATGGATCTGTAGAGAGGGAAAAGTGGGACATTTTAGCACATGAAGCAGGCTTGAGATGATGGTGAAACCAGTCAGAGTTCAAACTTAAAGAAAAGACTGATTGAAGAAAAGTGTCCACTTTACTGCTTTATTTTAACCAACTTTACAGAAACTAAATGTCTTTTCCACAGAGATGATGCACAGTTTTCCCCAAAAAGCATGAAATGCCTTTAAAATCCTCAGACTTCTACTCTATTTACTATGACAGATAATGACAGAAGTACCATTTTATGGGATCCACTACAACCTATAATACGATAAATATGATAAAAAGAATTAAAAAATAAAACCTTTTATTAATCAAGGGCTTTTTAAAAAACACTCAAAGTTGCCTCACAGGATCAAAATGGACCAAAATGCAGAAAAGAAATAAAACACAAAGAATATGGATCAGATTTCCATGGATGATGAGTTCCACCCTTCATGCTATCAGAGCTTGCAGGCTTTTAGCCCACAAAGTGTTAAGTGTGAACACTTTATTTGCATTGAAAGAAAATCATTTTAGGTTCACATTAGTTTAGTTCTAGAGAGAGAGAAATATGAAATGGACGTCGTATTGAGGGTTTTAGACGATGTACCCATTGTACAGACTTCTAAACTATTTTTCGGTCTGACTATGTTCTGATCTCACACCTCGAACGCCCAAAAAAACTCATTATCTCAGAGTATGTGATCATGCCCACCTAGGACTGTGGTCATCCACACCTTTTTATTTAGAGCTGCATGCTCCACTTTGATGTCGGCCCATGCACGACGAGTCGGGCAGTTCGTGGTCAGCACCCGGCACGTCTAATGATAAAACACCAACTAGGCCATCTGATGCCGACGGTCACAAGTTCTTCTCTGGATCTTTTACTGCAGCTTACCAGCGTGATTTTTTCTAACTGTGCATTCAGTGTAGGGTTTTATTTGCATCTCCTGCAGAGGGAGCGGAGCTTGGCACCTGCTGAGCCACATAAAGGCTATCTACATCTGTTATCAAGGGGAGTCATTGTGTTCTAAATCTAAATGTTAGGTGGTTAATGTCTAAATTTAAATCCAAAAACATGTAGCTGGTGTTGAACTGGACTAGAAAAGCTGCTAATGTCCTCATTGCTTATCAGAAAATATCAGATTTGTGTCTGTTCCTGCAGCTTTTCTGTCAAATTCAGCTTCGTTTTTCAGTCCCCGTTTTCTTCTTTTTAAAAAACGTTAGTTTTATTTTTCAGATTAATTATGCTGTATGAACACGACTCTGCAACAGTAGCTGTACGAGATTTTCTATTTGTCTTAAAGAAGTGACAACATATAGTATAAACCCTTTTAATCACGATTTTGTTGTACACATTATTTTACTCTAGACATTCTGTGATGCTTTATTTCTTTATTACAAAAAATATATTACTATAATATTTTATAAGATATGAAAGTTTTCTTTTCCTGCTGATCACTGAGAACTGGTAATTTATTTGTTCTACCGGGACTGAAAAGTGTATTAAATGATTTGCTGGTCTCCACCGATGTGCCTAATTTGCAGACCATCTTATCTCATGGATATCGGAGAGAACAGCTTTTACATAAGTTTCCATTGTAGTGGATATTATGCATGATTGGATTCATTCATAATTATCATTATATGATGATAATAACAACAGAAAAAATGAAAAATGAAATGAATGATAAAAATATTACATTTTCCAGTCTCGCCCATTTAACACTCACTAATTCTCTTCATCCTAAAGATTACGTGTGCGTATCATTTGAATTTGTCAGATTCTTAAATGTTTATTTTATGTTTTCTGAGTATAGATTTTATTTAAGTAAAAAAACGTTTTAAATGAATGTTTACAAAGGTGTTTAGTTAAATCTTACATGTTTGGTACCAGTGGAAAATTCTCCTGCCCCGGCGCAGAGCTAACTAACATGTTTCAGTAAGGGGTGTCAAACATTCGACCTGGGGGCCAAAATCGGCCCACCAAAGGGTCAAATCTGTCCCGCGGGATGAATTTAGTTCACATTGACTCAAATCACAATGTGAAATAGAGAATTTATTTAGTTCCAGATATCTGTAATTAAATGATTTGTCATTGTTTTAGATCCATTGTAATCTGTCAGTTGTAATTGTTGTGTGATTAAGCAAATATATAAAATGAAGAAAATATGTAAATAGATAAATATAGAAGAAAAGTTTAATACAAAATAATATGAGATAGGTTTTTATCTCAAGTAAATTGCAAAGATAAAAAATGTCAAATTTAAAAATGAGAAAATTAAAATTGTATGATAATATAGCCTATATTTCTTTAAATCTATACAAACTATATTAAACACCAGAAAAAATATTTAAATGAATTAAAATGTAAATGTGTAACTAAGGCTAAATATTATGCAAATTGCATTTTTTGTAAAAAAATTTAGATTGTTCATAATGTTTTCTATACATTTAGACAATTAAACTAGGCAATTTGTGCTTCCTTACACTAAAACAAAAGGAATTATGTGAAGTTTTTATTATTTTGAGATTATTATGTTTTCATTTACAGATTCTGCCCACTTCAGATCAAATTGCGCCGTAGGTGGCCCCTAAACAAAATGAGTTTGACACCCCTGCTCTAAACGCTCAATTATTTCACCCACCCAAAGCCAATGTTCTATCTGGGTGGTTTTTAACTCTAACTCTTTAACTCAGCTGCTAGTAAAAGTCAATTATAGTGATGGTTGAAATGCAGGTAAGACTTTTTCCATATATTCATGTATCTACCTGCATTTTCACTTTTGGGTAAACTCAAGATAATGTGACAGTATCAGCCAGGATTGTAGCAAAAACCAGCCACAAACTGTTCACATTCAACAAATCTTCTGAGGTCAAGTTAGAAGCCCATCATTTTCTCTAAACAGAGGGTGAGAGCTGAGGGGGTGGCAAGTTGCTGCTGATATTTTTCATTTTAGAAATATATTGCAATCAGGTTTTCATGAATCCTGCAGAATTGGAGTGTATTTGGATTTAAGAGCAGCCTTTGATGTTTTAGACCATATTATTCTTTCAAGAAAGTTGACCTGTTATGGATTTGAATGATCTGCCATTAAATGGGTTGAAAGGTATCTTAACAATTGTGAGTATTCTATCTACTTTAATGGAAGCTACTCTGAAAGTGAGGTGATAAGTTGTGGGGTGCAGATGTTTGGGACCCCTTTTATTTTCAATTGACTTCAAATTACCTTAATGGTCGGCAGTTCAATTCCCCTCCACTACCTGTCGAAGTGTCCTTGGCAATCTACATTACCTCCCGATGTGCCTGGGTGTGTGAAAGTGTATGAATGGTTAGAATTAGCACCAAGTATGTATCAATACAGGTGCTGTATGAATTGGTGAATGAGACATATAGTGTCAAAGCGCTTTGAGTGGTCATGTGACTAGAAAAGCACTATACAAGTATAGTCCATTTACCATTTAGTATATTAAAGAAATGGGTTGCAGCATGGACATGCTCAGATATTGTAAGGCATTTATTCCCCAGTGGGGAATCAAATAATTAGTGCAGTCATTAGTTTTATCTCATTTAGATTATTCTTCAGTGGTTTGGTCAAATACTAATGAAACTAAACTAAATAAATTGCAAGTTGCACAAAATAAGGTGGGACAAATTGTGTTGAGTTGTCCATACAGAACTAATATTACCACAGTGCATACTAAATTGGTTTGGTTAACTGTAAAGTGCTGATTTAATCTTTTTTATTGGCAAGTATTCATGGTGATATTGTAAGGAAAACACCTGAAATATCTATTTTTTGCTGATCAACATAATTAAGAAACAAGACAAACAGTTTCCAGTTTCAGCGGGCAGTTTTTTTATCGCGCCATGGTTGCATGGAATGGATTACCAGGATTTTTGTTATTAAAAAATAATAGAAAATGTTTCCAAAAGAAATTAAAACTTTTATTTGTATACTTAATGGACATGACTGGAAGAATACTGATATTTCTAAGATATTCCATATCCTGATCAATATTGATGAGCTATTGTTTGTATTGAGGGGTTTTTTATTGTTGTTGTCAGCAGAGCAGAGATGCACATAAGTTTTTTTTTGTTTTTTTCAGTTTCTATTGCATTGGGTTGATGTGAGTTCTATCCGTGTGTGTGTTTGCTTGTGTGATGGTGGGAATGGTGACAGAAAAATGTATGTAAATAACTTATAATGTTATCTGGGGGAGACCCAAGAAAGAATAGCAACTGATTCTTCAGTAGCTAATGGGGATCTTATTAAAAGAAAGAAAGAAAGATAGTGTGGCAGGGTCAAGGAGGGCCCTGGTGAACCCACTACCTCCCAGGTGAGAGTCATGGGCACTGGAGGGATATCCCTGTGGCCAAGTACCCAGGGCACATGATCAATCGGACCATAGTAATCACTGCCTCCACGGAGTCTGTTGATGGGGAACAATACTGTACTGTAGTTTGATATTATCTCCTCAGTCCCACCAACACGGCAGCCGACTCATATGAAATCACGAAGCCTACTGCTCCCTGACCTTGTGACTGTGTGCATATATGTGAGTGTGTGGGTGTGCGTGAGTGAATGTAGACATATTAAAAATGGAGTCGATGAATGATTCCTTTTTTTTTTTTTTTTTTAAATCCATTTGTACTTCAAAAACTTGGTTTGGACGGAAAACTTTCAAACGTCATAATAAAAAACTAGCTGCCAATATTATTGAATCTTTTGAAAGAATAGTTTTGCAGTTGTCACGGAAACATACCACATATGCCACATGGTGATGAAAGGCATATTTACCAAATTAAATTCAAGCAATCACCAAATGTTCTCCTAATTAAATTTATGCAACTGAGTGTGTATGTGTGTGTGTGTGTGTGTGTATGTGTGTGTGTGTCAGTGTGAACTCAGCTGTTTAGAAACAGGTTTTGCTTAAAGGGAAACTTTATGCTTTGTCAGATGCTGCATTGCAGATGGAAATAGAACAGCATAAAAGATTAGCATGTTCTGATATCAGAACGCCACCACTTTACAGCACCACCAACAGTATAAGCAAAAGGTTACATCATGCCCAAGCAATCTTTCACCTTATGGAGACCTTTTATGGTCATAAAAATACGGAGGAGGCGCACAAGGTGAAGGAGGAGATCCCCAGGCTGCGGCAGGAGCAGGTGCATAAAGTCCGACATTATAAACCCGTAGCTGTGAAGAAGAGCGAGGTTCCCGAGTCGCCCAACTTCTCCGACCGCTTCCGCCTGTGAGCGGCTGCCGCCTCGGGGAAAATCCACCCTGCAAATACTTTTAAAAAGCCTGTTTTATTGTGTTATTGCATTTTATTTCTGTTCATTTCAACCCTTTTTTTAGAAAATAAAACTTGTCATATTAAGATATGATTCCATTGTTTTCACACTTGTCAAGAACACAGGAGCTTGAGACGGCGCATGCGTGGCGTTTTTACCCCTCAGTAAGCTCGTCTCCGTGAAATATTGATTTTATCTGGTTTTATATCGTTCTATGTCATTTTAACTTTTACCAGTGGATCGTTAAATTCCCTTTTAACAGCGGAGAAGGGGTGTTTTTAACCAGCGAGTTCCTGCTTTTTACTGTCAGCTGTGGTCTGACAGCGTGGAAGTAGCCAGCCCCGGCTACCGTTAGCTAGCTCATAACAGCTTACATCTTCCAGACAATAATGGCTCCACAAACCTCTCCATCCTCGTCTGGCTGTCTCGACTGTGAGCGCCTGGCTGAGAAAATATCCGAGCTGGAGAGGAGGATATCCAACCTTCACCAGATCCGGGAGGCCGAGATCCTGATGGACACAATTATCATCGGCACAGCGCAGCCGGACTCCCAGGAGACTGACGTCGCGGCTCCCTTCCACGCACCGAGCGTCGTCGGAGCGGCATCCCGTGGTGAGCCTGGGGACGTCGACCATCATCCAACAGCTGAGGTCCCTCAACCAGCGGCAACCGCGCACGAGTCCTGGCCACAACTTGGAGCCAGGCACAGGATCCCAATGAGCTCCACACCGTCCCAGGAGGAGCCCTGGTCTTTCGCCGGTCCTCGACGGGGGAGAGGGGGGCGTCGCTCCGGCGCACCTCCGGCCGACCACATCCACCTGCAGAACAGGTTTGACCTCTTCAGCCTCGAGGAATTTCCTCCCTTGGGCGACGGAACCCGGCCCATTCGGTCCCCACGCCGTGCGCCGCGGGCTTCTCCTCCCGCTGTGGAGGAGCGCCCCGCCGGTCGCAAGATTCGCCGCTCCATGCCTGTCTTTACACCAGCTCCGCAGAAAACTTTCACCCGCCGTCCAGTCCGCCAGTCTCCAGCACCTCCAACACCCCAGCTCCCACATTCCTCCCATGGACATCACCCAGACGCTCTCATCGTAGGAACTTCAATCGTTAGACATGTCCGTGTGAACAGGTGTGACACATTCTGTTTCCCAGGTGCTCTCGTCAATGACATCACAAACTCCGCCCACGAACTTTCACTACAGAACTCATCAGTTTCCACCATCATCATCCCACAGGCACCAACGATCTCAAACTACAGCAGTCAGAGACTCTAAAAATGGACTTCATCTCACTCATCCACACCATCACACAGTTAAATAAACACTGCATCATCTCTGGTCCACTTCCATCACCCTGGTTTGGAGACATCAAATTCAGCCGTGTACAGCAATCTCCACATCTGGCTTAAAGGTTACTGCACCACACACAATATTCCATATGTATACAATTTCACAACCTTTTACAATAGACCATATCTTTTCAAACACGACGGTATTCATCCAGACCACACAGGCTCCAAACTCCTATCCACAAACATAAATCTGACTGTACACTCCCATAAACCATTCACAGACTGACAATATACCAACCACCTCACATCCCCACACAAACCCTCACCTCCAGTAAAATCCATTCCAGTACTCATCACTCGCATACATCACCAGCACCCCCATCCACACACTAACTCCACAATCAGACATCTCCGCCCAATCCATCTGGTTTCTACAATTGATCCAAACACTACACAAATAAACCTACCCACAGTATTTAACATGGCACTTTTAAATGTCAGATCTCTTTTAAATAAGACTTTTATCATAAATGATCTGATTTTAGACAACAAGATAGACTGTCTCTTTTTAACTGAAACATGGCTTGGCATCGACGCTCCTGCATATCCTGTCTTTCCTCCATCCATTGTACATAACTTCTTCAATTTACGTTTTACACTTTCATCCTCTTCTGATAATTTTCCTTCCTTCTGAAAAAAACTGAATCACCCTTGCCCCAGTTTTTCTGGTCATGTTTTGGAAACATGTCATGCTGCCGACATGAAGTGTGCATGATCATTTTTGATGACGATTCTTGTAAAATAACTTTTAAGAAAACGTGAAGATCTCAAATTGATGCTGTGTAAACTTCGACCACTAGGGCAAGCCAAGGGAAGGCAAATTTATTTACAGATTATAATTCATATACAGGACAATTCAAGGTGTTTTGCATTGCAGAAAGGTACATTAAAATAAAGGAAACTTATAGAAAGGAATTAAATGCAAACAGAAACATTAAAACATGATCAACATTAAAATTTAAGATTAAAAGAAGTGGTAGATTTGGACCCTTTGGATTTTTTAGATAAAACCTAGATGGAGCAGAGAACAGGCGAGTCTTTAATCTGGCTGAATGCAGCTTTTTCATCTGTAGTTCTGATTCTGGGAACTCATTAGAGACCTGATCCAGATGACCTGACTCATCAGCTTGGTTAATATTGGGTCAAGAGGTCACTGACGTATTTTGGTCCTAAAGCATTCAGAGCTTTATAGACCAGCAACACAACTTTAACATCTCTGATGTACAGGCAGCCGGTGTAAAGACTTCAGAACTTGCCTGACATGGTCTACTTTCATGGTTTTAGTATGGACTTGAGCAGTAGAGTTCTGAATAAGCTGCAGTTGTCTAACAGATTTTCTTGGTACACCTGTAAAGATGCTGTTACAATAATCAAGCCAAATTTGGTATGGACCAGTTTTTCCAGGTCCTGCTGAGACATCAGATATTTCTATTTTTATATAGTCTTAAGCTAATAGTAGGCAGACTTTGAGATTTCTTTAATGTGTTTTTCAAAATTAAGGTCTGAGTCCAGAGCCTGTACTGGGCCTCGGTCACCTGAAAACATTATAACATAAATCTGTATGTCATCTGCATAGCTATAGTAACTAACTTTGTTGTTATTTATGACCTGTGCCAGTAGGGGCATAGAAGTTAAACAGAAGATTCCCCTGGATGGACCCTTGGGGAACTCAACATGTAATTCTTTTCTTCTTTGATGTAAGGCAGGGGTGGCCAACCCTGGTCCTCGATAGCCCCGTTCCTGCAGGTTTTCCATTCATCGCTCCTTCAACACACCTGATTTAAATCAAATAGATCCAACAACCAATCACAGGGGCTAGTTCATTTGAATCAGGTTTGTTGGAGGTGGGATGGATGGAAAACTTGCAGGAACGGGGCTCTCGAGGACCAGGCTTGGCCACCCCTGCTTTAAGGCTTTAATACATTATTAATAAGACTAATTTTAACCTGCTGTTAGTGGATTTGATTGCAACTACTTTATCTTGAAAAATGTCTTTCTGATCATTATTACTTACTTGCTAACTTTAAATTTTTCTACAAACGCCACTGATTATCAAACATCAGCTGGTATTTTAGTGAAGATTCACAACAGGATCAGGGCGTTACTTCATTGCGTCAGATGTCGTTTGTTTCCTTTTCACCTGTGTGGCAATCAGCACATCTTGTAAGAGAGAACATGAACGACTGTTTCCCTCTGCGGGGTAACGAGATGTCGTTCCATTTGTCTCTAAGAAAAGACCTGCAGTAACCTTCAGGACGCATTGTGCAGCCTGCTACGCCATCATTAGACATGTTATTTGCCCTATTAAATGCAAGTGTTTTCTGTTGTCCTTTTTCCCTCTCACAGCTGATGTACATGGAAACCGAGGAGCCTCGCAGCTCCCACAATGCTTTGCCACTTCGCTCCTCACTCACCCCCACCAAAAAAGTGGACGTGGACCGAACCATCATGCCAGATGGAACCATCGTCACCACCGTCACAACCGTCCAGTCTCGACTTAAACTTGACCGCAGCCCAGGTAAATCTACGCATCACCTGTTTCATTGGGCTGTGCTTGGATAAATACCTGTGCGCTTATATTAGTAGTGACTTCACACAGGTACATGTCCTTTCAGGTGATTCCCCTTTGCGTTCTCCATCCAAAGTGGAGGTGGTTGAGAAGAAAGCCACTGTCCTGTCTGACAGCAGAGGCAGCAGCAGCCCCAACCAGTGCAGTGAGTCTCTGACTGAAACCTAGACATTGTTTTACATAAGAGATGCAAAGTAGGATAAGCAACAAGCAGCGGTGTAACACGACCTGGGAGGAATGTTTTAACAGAATAGCGAGATCTCACACTGATAACAAATTTTTATAGCAAATCACATCAACTGAAATTATTTTCAGACATTCT
>JBAJHY010000004.1:15911915-15922683 GCA_037177095.1 Craterocephalus marjoriae | reverse complement strand
ATTGTGCGTTTCTGCCTGCCTTGTGTTGCCCAAGCTCAGCTCCAGAGCCCATTTCATCCTCCGGGCCGCGCTTCCTCCCCTTGTGGACAAAGCTCCTCCTCCTTGTCCCCCTGGAGACGCCATAGTAACAAACTTCACTGCTGGACCTCAGAGACAGAAAGCGGCTGTAGAAATAAAAACACAGGATGACAAAAATCTGATGATGCATCTAATCCACTTATAAAAGAGATCTCAGAGAGTATTAGAGAATAATAAAATAAATTACTTTTTAAAGTAATCAATATTTCATACAACCAACTCAGCTCTCTGCCATCAAAAATAAAGCACAAAATCTTGGCTTTAATATTATATGCCTGACGTTTTAGTAACTTTTTTTTTTGTTAAAGCATCTATTTAATATGTAGCTCTGTTAGACATGACAGGTCATGTAAATTAACTTACACTACTTTAAATAGGAAAATGCATTATTTTAACATTGGGATGTCTCTGAAATACTTCTCATGTTCTCCATTGGCATCCAAATCAATTAATGTAGCAAATATCGGCTTCAATTATCACATCCATATCGACATTAAAATGTTGCAACTAATGTGTCACAACAAAAACATACACTTTCTTGGCAAAAATGCTTTCTAACACACAAGACAGACGCAGCAGTGGGGGATTAAACTACGATTTCAATGAAGAAATGTCAAGAGATCCTTCACCGACAGTTTTTAACAAATATATTAAAACAACGCTGCACGGTGCTTAGCAGGACGTTGCTGTCACTTAATGTCGATGCTCGGCACCTTGAACATGACGTAGAGCACATTTAAAACACCAGGCCGCTAGTTAAAGATCAACTTACCTTAAAGAAACATTCAGACTTCCGATATTATTATATTTTAATATTTAATAGCGAGAATATTCGCCAACACGTAGAGCTAAAGAAGTCAACACCTGCTAATGCCGGGGCCCGTAATGATGACGCAGTTACGTTGCTGTTGCGGATATTGCGTCATCGAGCGTGACTCGTTAAATTTACAAAATAAAATAAAATAAAATAAATCTTAAATGATGTAAATACAAAAATATAGTGAAATAAGCTCAAATAAATAAAAAAGTCTTGACACAATATTCAAAATAAAATATCACAATAATAATTTAAAACCATTTTATATCAACCATTCAGGACTGTCTTATCCCTTAACTATCCCTCAACGGCAAGCTATGATGGTGCCTCTTTTATGCTCCACATTCAGCAACTTCTACAAAACCTAAATGGATCGTCCATCTCCTTCACATGGATACTCTAACTCAGTCATGTTTACAAATATGATGTTTCTGTTACATGGAATTAGTTTAACAACTGTTTGAAATGAATAAGTGATCAAACAAAATGAGCTCTAAACAACTTAATATCCTGTTTAATATCCCATTTCTGGTCATGAATGCATTTCACTTTTTAAAAAAGTATAAACAACATTAACAGTTTCAAAACTTTAATTATTTGAAACATTTTAGCTGCAATATATTAAACAACCTGTGAGCAATACAAGAGTTTAAACATCTGTGTGCAATCTTTGCCCTCAATTTAAGGCAGGTCTACAAATATATACAGTTACTGTCAAGTAAACAAACCAGTGCAAATTGAGTTGGAACGTATTAATGAGTCACACGTTTCAGGTGCAGTGGTTCTGTACAGGATGTGCACATTTAAGCAGTTTATACAGACACAAAGTCTTAGTCATTTTCCAGCATGTTCATGCTTTTACACAGTTCAGTTTTGTTCATAAGGCACATTTACCAGTGTTTAAATATGGCTATTTTCTAAAATGAAGCTTATTGCCATGTGTTCGTTCTACCAGCAGGGACTGTGGGTTATTCTCAGGTCCTCATCAAACATTTTAGGCTAACTGTTAACCAAGGTTTGGTGCAAGTTGAAGTTGCAGTATTCCTGGGTTGACAAATACCTTAAAATGCATGTAAACTAACAACATGAAGTCAGATATGTGTGGAAAAAAATCCATCTTAAATGTTTTACAGGATTAAAAACATGAAGACCAAACGAATATGTTGGTTTCCGGTTTCTGTCTGAAGCATCTCTGTCCCCATGTGCTGCATCTTCGTATCACTTGTACAGGCTGAGCTCTGGGCTGTGGTACAGACACATGTAGGAGTCACAGAGCAGGCGACGGACAGACTCCCGTAAAGAGGCAGCGTTGACTCTGCTCAGCTCCTCCTCCGACAGGCTGAGGTAGCGGCCCACCTCGGGACACGCCTTCACCAGCGGGATGTTGAAGCCGTTCTCACCACCTGGTGGAGCGCACACAGAGAAGCAAAAACTCTTTAACAGCTCTTTGTTTTTCACTCCTGTATAAATTCCTGATAAAAAGGAGATTCTCGTCTCACCCTCCCGGTCGGCCATGCTGTCAAAAAACAGCCAGTCGGCGACTTCGGGTCCGTGTTTGACAAAACTCACGTAATGGCTGGTCTCGATGCACGTCACAGCGAAGAGAGACATTTTCCTGCGGGTGCAGTGCAGAGGGCCCGACCACGGCCCCCCGGGAGCAGCTATCTTCACCGGGCTGTGAGACACACGCTTCCTGTGACTGTGGACCTAATGATCCACACACAAGCACACTCATGAGGACGCTAACAATAAACCAGAGCTTCATTAACAAATTCACTTCAGGGAGTCGCATACACACCCTGCATCATTCTGGTTTTATACCAACTCGGCATTAGGTTAGTAATTAATGTTTAACAAAGGAAGCAAATGGTTTCCCTTCTGGCCATACCTCTGGGAATACTGGTTGCACATATCCACACTAGTGAAACCTCACCTGTGTGTTGCAGGTCTGACAGTACTGTTTAAGATGTCCGGGGGTGATGTCCACATCATCGTAGCACTGCAGGCATTCCCACTCAGCCACTGCCTGGCAGATGCTGCACTGTCTCACAGCTACGAAGAGACGGCGGTGAGGTGCGCAGGGAACAAAACATCTGAGGAACATAACTCAGAGTTGTTCTTACTGTCGTCCAGCAGGTCTGTTATGTCCAGATTGAGGCTGGGCAATATGGCGTCAAACATTTTGAAGTCCTTCCCGAACCTGGGCATGAGCAGGAGGAGGCAGGATGGAGCCTGGTGGGGGGGGTTAAAAGGAAGAATGACTTAACAATGCTGGGATTTAGCCTCACACACGGACAGTTTGCTGCACAACCTAGTGGAAAGTTTCTGTAAACTTAAAAAGGAGGAGTAAAAATACTTTGCATGTGACTGGATGAGACATGCGTTTGTATCACAGTATGTGAGCTCGGTGTTGCATAATATCCATTACCTCCACAAACTTGAGTCCGGCATGGAGGAACGAGGACTCCAGCAGGGCCTGGACACTGGCGACCCTCATGGAGGACGTCGACGTGAGGGGGATAGGGGACCCCAGCGGGGAAACGGGGGAAGAAGAAGAGTCGGAAGCAGGGAGGGTTGGTGGGAAGAGCTGGTAGAGGTGGCACTCCTGAGGCTGCTGGGTCATCGATCTGAAAAAGAGAGAGGAAAGTCTGAATTTTAGATACGACAGGTGGTGAGAGACGTTTTTATGAAAGCATCTTTAAATATTTTAATATTCATCTTGGTGATTAGTAGATTTAAGGACCCTGAACAGGTAAAAGCAAACTTTTAAATCTAAAAGAAGAAGAAAAAACTACAATTTGTTGCACATCAGGGACCTATAAGCTCTGGTAGAGATCTTGGGAAATAAGCTCTTGGGATATAAATGTGATCTCTACTTCTTTCTTCTTCTCCGACTAATTCAATGCAAACTGGAAAACAGAACCAACACGTGAAATGTTTCCATGTGAACTGAAGTAAACCGTGCAGGTCAGAGTCCTGTTGCCTCCTCATGAAGGAATGCAGGAGAGCAGCCGTGCTGGCATCGTGTTTAGTAACGTCAACATCAGCCAATCAGATCAGAGATGAGGAGCCGGTGTGTGTGACAGCGTGTGGACGACAAGCCGGGGCCAGTGAGCCATCACCTGATCTTAAGGAGTGGTTCCACTTTCAGGAGCTGGAAAAGCTTGTTGAGGAACTCCTCAGGATCTGACAGACAGGAGGAGAGCAGATTGGCCACATTCCTCATTCAGCGTCGTGGATCCAACCGTGTCATGAACAAACCTTTCTCCTGGTTGGTGAAGCCAGTGTTGCTGTTCTCGGCTTCCAGCAGCCGTCTGAGAGCCATGGTCTTACTGGCGCACACATACCCGTACCTTAGAAACGTAGAGCAGCGCATGCAGACTTCACTTATGTCTTCTATATGATTTATTTACAGTGATAGCAGCAGTCATACAGCTGCAGACAGGCGCACCTTCTCAGTGGGTTGACTACGTCGCAGCGCAGGAGATCCTGAGCCTGGCTGGCGCTCATGTCGGTTTCAGCATCGGACGGCCAGAACAGCACCCAGTCTGCTGAGCTGCAGCAGGAGAACAGACTGCAGAGAGAGAAGCCGGCGTTTTACACCCAAACAGACACGATCAACATATGGTGGGTCAGATTTATCCTCTGAAGGAAAAGTCTAAGACCCAATCACAATTCTCCACCTTAGCCAGCCCCTGTGCCTTCGCCTTTAACAGAGAGTGAAAGCAAAGGTTCATATTTTCAGCCCTATGAACTGAGCAACCCCTTTGTCTGTCTAACCTGCACCGTATCAGGAGGCCGATCTGCCTGTGGCTCGTTGTTTACAACACACATGCGTCACACAGAGCTCACAGTAAAAACAGAAAAGAGACTTCCAGTCTTATAACCACAGAAATAAAAATTACGCATATCGTTATGATGTATAAAATGTCCCCCAAATAAAACCTTTATACAAATTAGGACATCACTACTTTTGTTTCCGAAACATGCATAGGGCGGTCGGATCGCACATTTTGCCATTATGGGTAAACATCTACCTTATTGTAAAGCTTTTAACAACAGTTTAACATTTTTAATGTTGTTATTTATGAAAAGGCAACTTTTTTGCCCAAGTTTTTCAGCTCCATGTTTGTTTCCTGCATGAAAGCGTAAAACTCCTCCTACCCTTTGCCATGAACTCTGCATCAGAAAACCCTCCACTGAAAGGGATATTCAGCCCTTCCCCTTAAACCAAAAGAGAATCCACTTCATCTCTCATTAACGTGTCAAACGGAGGGGAAAGGCTAAGGGGGAGAATTGAGATTGGGTCAAAGATTACATGTTTCCATTCAGAGTATTTCTGATTCATTATGCATGACATGTTTATGTGACTTTTAGCTTTCACCTGAACAGTGTGGCGTCCAGATAGCAGGAGTTGAGGTGTCCCTGGATTCCTCTCTTCCAGCCCTGGTACAGCTCTTTGGCCTCGTCTCCGACTGCAGGAGGAGTGTGCTCCTCCACGCGCTCGCTGCCCCACTCTGCAAAAGCTGCCGGCCGCACACCCCCACCACTTGTTTGTTTACATAAATATACGCAACCTGACCTTCAAATATCTGCTACAGTCTTCTACGTAAGATTGTTATCAACAGAACTGGGTTATGTTGGTACGGCTAGTGTCTGCGGCTCAGGAAGTAAACAGTCATCCATTAAACGTAAAATCATTGGACTGACCCACAGCTCCTCCAGGTAGTGTGCTGTAAATGCTGTAAATATTCTACGAACTACACTCAGCAGCAGCTGCTACAAAAAGCAAATGGTAAAAACACAACATTAATTATTGTCTATTATATGGTGATTAACAAAGGGCCAGACTAAACCTTTAGATGCAACTTTCACATTAAATGTGCAGCTGAAGTAAGTAAAATAGACAAAAAAGTATCTGAATCATTAATTCATTTAGTGGTGTGAGGCTCCGTTCCCTTCCCATCAAACACACAATCTCACACTTACAGATGTCAAAGCTACAGTCGGGTTTTCCTACCTATGGAGTTGCACCGCTCCACTTGATTGACCGGCTTCTCGGGCGCAGGGAATCTGGAGTCCCGTCTGCAGTTGCGAAGCTTGACGAAAAGCCCCTTGTTGGGTGGGCAGCGGAAGTGGCGCTCGCCGAGGTAACTCCCATCGGTTCCAGCGGACAGCTCCTGGTCCTGACACACAAGAATTTATGTGACACATTTTCCATGATTTCTGTGTTTTACTACACTCAGGACTTAAACTATTTACAAATTTTATATAGAAAAAAAGTAGATTTGTGACAATTTAAGTGTTGTGTAAGAAACAAATATGTATCTTCTCAAGAGAGACAAGTTGAAGCATGAAGTTATGGTTGATTATTACTTTTCTTAATACAATACAAAAATTTTTAAGCTACTTAAAACCCAGTTTACCTCTTTCCTTCACAATAAAAGAATCCTTTTATTGTAATCACAACTCTAAGATGCAGCAGAAAGCAAAAATTACATGTTTTTAAGGGTTCAAATAGAAAACAGTAAATCTGCTATACAGTTCCTGTGTGCAACATTTAGAGTGATACAGAACCATGCAACTATGCAGAAAGACTCATTACTGGTGCAAAAGCACAGATATGCGCTTGCTTCCCTCACTCGCTTCCTGTTAAATCTGAGGCCGTGTTTACAGTATAACACTGTGAGAGCACTTTTGTGTTTGTCTAGATTGATTTACAAATCTCACTGCTTACCCTCAGAGCCTTATTGCCCTGACACGCACACCTCTGACTTACTGAGCTGACATAATATTACTAAGACCGCACATGACAGTTTATAACAGAGAAAGAAAGTTTTCCCATTACGAGCTCCCACATTATGGAAATCTTTTTCTGCTGCTCTCAGACTCAGAATATTTGAATAATTCTTTGAAACTTTTTCAGAGGCCCTCAGCTCTGACCGATGAATACATTGCATATGCTAATGGGGCTTATCTCCTTCTTTCTGGGACTAAACAAACTAAATCTAACTTTGTTGGGAGGGATGCTTCGAACAGAATACGTTGTTATTCCTGTTGTTATAGTTGTTATTATTGTTTACCAGCAGCCTTTTTAATTTCATGATTATTTGTTGAAGTGAATTTCTTTCTTTCTTTCTCTCTCTCTCGTTGCTCTTTCTTGACAATGACGATAAATAATTTCAATCTGAATCTGAATCTTGATACTTTTTATTGCTGCTGTTGCTCACGATGTTGTAGTTGTTTTAGATTCTGTGCCACAAAGTTAACATTTTGTAACATTATTCAGAAAGCTGCCATATAAAGCTCTAGTGTTATTATCATTACTATGCTTTCTTTTAAAGTGCAGAATGCTTGAAGATAAAAATCATTGTGTTTTCATAATAAAAAAAAAATGTCATTTACATCCAAAGGTGCAGCCGGTCCCTGTCTTCATCCTCTGCCATATAACAAAAAAACAATGAAAAAAAACAATACTGCTTCATAGCAGGAATTCTGTTGTGTGACATGGAAACTAAGGTTGGGGCATTGTATTAATTGCAATTTCATATTTATGCCCCTAGATGTCGCTGCAAGCCATACACTGGGCTTTTAAACTGAGTCTATGCTAAGCTGTAAGATCATCTCTTATAAAAGGACAACATGAAAACCAGATGCCATGCTCATACAATGCATCATTGCAGAAATGTAAAACTGTTTTGACAATATATCTCCATTTCCATAAACCTTTTCTGATCTAGTTTGGTGCATAAAAAACTACAACTAATGTAAACTCAGCACTGTGGGTATGCGATAAATCAAAGACTGTCCTTACCAGCTCGATGCCAGCCACTGGCTCTGAAATGCCATTTATATGTCCGATCCAGCAGATGACCCCATAAAGCGGCGGGTCGTTCACTTCAACCATCGACCCCACCTCTAGCTTGCTGCCCGGTCCCGCCTCCTCATCCTCCCCTGAACGTTCTCCATTATCTGGAGTCCTGAGCGGCGATGGAGGGCTGGGAACGCCGTTGGTGTGGTACGGCTGATCGGCGCTGGTTGGCGACGCTGGGCTCTGGGGTTTGGGAGGTGGTAAAGGGGGAGAGGACTGCACTTTCTGGAGAGGTTTAGGTGGAGGCAGAGGAGGAGGTTTAAGTCCTTGTTTGGGAGGGGGGAGCAGAGCAATCTTGGGGGCGGCAGCAGGTGGCGATGTTGGGGCTGGTTTAGTTACAGGGGGCAGGACGGGCTTCAGGATGGATTTGGTCGGTGGTTGGACGTGGCGATATAGTATTTGTTCTGAGGATATAGAAATGAAAATTATACTTTAGGGTCGAGCTTTTCTAAAATAAAATTAATAAATGCAAACAAAATAATGTTTTGTTTGAAAAAAAATTATGGTCAACAGGCCACTTTATTAGAGACATGTTCAATAACTGTTAACACAAATGGCCATTCAGCCAATCACATGGCAGATACTCAACACATTCAGACATGCAGACGTGGTGAGAATGAGAAGAAAGGAGATTTAAGTGACTTTGAATGTGGCATGGTTGTTGGTCTGAGTGTTTACTGGGATTTTCATACACCAGCATCTCTATGGTTTACAGAGATGGTCTTAAGAAGAGAAAATATCGAGGAAGCAGCAGTTTGCTAGACCAGAACATCTTGCTGATCCCAGCGGAGAATGGGCAAGAGGGACTAATAACCACTGGTTACAGTCCAGGTATGTAGAACAGCATCTCTGAATGAATAACTCATCCAACCTTGAAGCAGCAGAAACAGCATCAGGTACCAATCCTGTCAGCTAAGAGCTGGAAACTGATGCTGTAATTCTTACAGAATCACCAGAACTGGTCTGATGAGTCAGCTCTGCATTTGATGGTAGGGTCAGAATATGGTGGAAACAAAATAAAAGCATGAATCCAATCTGCCTTGTATCGATTGTTCAGTCAGCTGGGAGTGGAAAGGTTCAGAGGATATTTTCTTGCCCTTCAGTACCAGCATGGCCTGGTTTAACCAGCTGACCATGACCATCCCTTTCTGAGCACAGTGGAGCATCTTCTGATGCAACTTCCTGCAGGATGATGCTCCATGTCACAAAACTCACATCAATGAGTCCACTGGACTCCAACGGCCTCCACAGCCACCACATCTCAGTCAAATATTCCACCTTTGGGATGTGGAGGAACGGGAGATTCTCCTCATGGATGCAGCAACTGTGTGATGCTTTCATGTTAATATGGAGCAAAACCTCTGAGGAACGGTTTCCATCACCTTGTTGGATCTCTGCCATGAAAATTTAAGGCAGTCTTGAAGGAAAAAGGGGTCCTACCCAGTAGTAGCAAGGTTTAACGAATAAATAAATAAAGTGGCCAGTGAGTGCCGTCAGAGGATAAACTGTTGCCATACCTGGAGAAACCCTGTTGACTGGCAGCAGGAGTCCATATATTTCAGAGGGAATTTGGCAGAGCTTCTCACCCCTGTAATGTCCGTCCCAGTTACCAATAGGACTATCCTGCACGCCAAACACAAAGTCAAACACAGAACAGCTAATAAATGATAGGATGATAAATAAAATAAATCAATAAATGGCCGAACATGAGTAGCATATTTCAAAATAAACAAATTCAATTAGTTTAGTCTCTATTTAGCTAGTTTAGTTTAGTTTAGTTAGTGGTTCTTCTTATCGGATGATTGATCTAACTCTATCTCCAGTGGGTCATACTGACCAGAAGGATACCGACATACACTCCTGATGAAGACCGGCCTGGCAGGACACCACAGAAGCGGACCTCTCCTGCGGACGTGGCTTCATCTGCAGAGAAACACACCCTCTGGCCGATGCGGAACGGCGGCGGCGACAAAGGGACTCGGACTTGGCTGTGAGCTGCAGCGGGAGCTGACTCGGTGGTCCGAGCGAGGACGGCTTGCAGCGGCTGAGGAGAGCTGCTGACGCGATGCTGGTGGAAGCTAACGTGACGATCGTGCTGCTGGGGGTTGTCGCCGCGGTGCCCGTTGCTGGGGTGACTGTTGCCGCCCCGGTGGTGTTCCCTGTCACGCCCCCTCTCGTGTGCGTCGGAGCTACCGTTGCGAGACCAGCTGCGGAGCCGGATGTGGCTGACCGGGACGAAGAGAGCGCAGGCTTCGGGGCACGTGAAGTAGCGGTGACCCTTATAGGTGCCGTTGCTCATTCCTCTTCCCGCCGCCGAACCCTGGAGGAGGAAAAGACAGGAAGTCCAGCCATCAGAACTTCAACAAGCCTCTACAATCCCACAGGAGAGATGGAACGCCATCCACAGAAATGCTTTGCACGGTTAGCCCCACTCCATCCTCCCACAGAGTATCTGATTTGAGTGGAGAGGACCTAGGGCGGGACAATTAATCGAATTTTGTTCATGATTTCCATTTTGCCTTCTCACATCACAAAAACACTGTAATCGAAAAAAAAATTCATGTCTTTCAAGTAATTTAAAGAGTACTTTGGGTTTTGTTTTTGGCTATTATTAGTCGTTTTTTGCATGTTGTAAGTTTTGCAGGAGTGCCTGTTTGTGGTTATTTATAGTTTTTACATATTGCTATTCATTATTTTATAGCTATTATTATTTAAATATATTATTATTTGACTTCTTTATTTGTTTCTAATTTATTTCGGGGTGTTTTTAAAAAAAGTTATATATGTGGTTAAGTCTCATGGTTCAACAAACCCTTTTTTTTAAATCAATGAATAATCTTGTATATTGTGATTTCAGTATCAATCAAAATGATCGTGGTTATGATTTTTTCCGTAATCGTCCAGCCCTAAGAGGACCTGCCACGAGCCCAAACCTCAACCCCAAAGAACATTTGTGTGGTAAGCTTGGTGACCAACACAGCCACACTGGTTAACCTTCAAAA
>JBAJHY010000004.1:15708883-15721725 GCA_037177095.1 Craterocephalus marjoriae | reverse complement strand
TTCCACAATTAAAAAAGTCTAAACCCTTTCTTCAGACTTTTACCCAAAGCCATGCCTCTAGAGAACTCGTTCCCAAATTTTTTGAGCCTCGATCCCCAAGACAACATATATTGGTGTTTGTGACCCTCCCTTCTGTGATGACAATTATTAATTATATATCAGAGGGGACATCCTGCAGGATCCTCAAAAAAAAAGGTTTAAAAACAGTCTGTCTACATAAATAAGGAATATTAATGTGGATTTATGCATTAATGTGTTAAAGAATTAATGTTTTATATTTCTTTACCTCCTCATTAATGGTTTAATTTGAATGGTTATGATAAAAATCCCAAATTTATTCAATAAATATAAGTTGTATATGTATATTTTTCACAATTATCTGGCGACCCCCTGAAATGATCTCGCAACCACAGTTTGGGAACCACTGGTCTAAACGGTGGGAACCATGTAGCACGCTGGCATCTTTAGGCTCAACATCTGGACCGTTGTATCTCAGTTCTGCATCGTCATCCCTCAATATTCATTCATGACTGCTGAGCGTCATGCTGCGTGGGAGAGGCGGCGTGATGTTTAACCTGAGAGAGAACTGTTGGACTTCTGCTTGTGGAGGTTCTGTTTCTCCTTCTTGGCCTTGGGAATGATCTTCAGCTTCATACTGCTGGTGCCCTTACTGCTGCTCCTAACCGAGTCCTAAAATAAACACACGGCAGGAACATCTGGTTATAACGCCAGCGGTTGTCAGACGGTAAAGCGAGTGGCTGCTTAGCTTTCTGCTCACCTCCTCTGAGCACTGCATGTGTGGACAGATCCAGTGGATATCGTCCAGCTTGTGGAGCTCGGCGCTGAGGCTGTTCAGAGTCGAGCGGAGCTCCTCTTCCTCTGGAGACTCCGACTGTACAGGAAGTTATAATTGTTACAAGTTATAAGTGTCACTGTTTGTGATGCTGAACATGAACAGGTGCTAACTGGTCCCTTTCCTTCCAGGGAGAAGTCATTTGCATATTTTATTCATTTAGGAAACTTTCTGCACTAATAGTTTAAATGAATCTCATCTCTGCCAATAGAGGAATTAAAAACCTGTTCATTTTTGTAGAGTTTGTTGGACTTGTTTGATAATAACAGGGTGAAATCGGCCCAAAAAGAAAAGAGAATAAATCCCGGATAAGCATTTAACTTCTGTGGCGTTGTTGTGAGCTGAGCTGTCCTCGTGTTTGCTCTTCTCCACAAAAGACTATTGTTCCAACACACACACGTAAATGAAGCTGTGGAGTACACAAACCGAACAAAGACGCGAGATAAGAGAGGCTGAAATGTGAGAACGGCTTTATCCGTACCAGTAGTTTTCCATCCAGCAGCATCCTGGTCTCGGCCTGCAGGACTTTACTGCTGTTGACGATTTCCACCGCCGTGCTGCGGCTCAGACACTAAAAACACAAACGGTACCAGCTCACATCATCTTCTCTGATGAAAAGTTCACTTCATTAAAACAAAAAAATGTAAATTTCCCTGACAAATCAGTTTAAACTTCTTTATATTTTGTGTCGGTGTTGCAGCACGATGGATTTCAGGTTAACAAGGGGACCGGCTCCAGCATATTGCTGAGAGTCTGCCTGCTTTGGTTCTCCATTTCATCAGTCAAACTGGCCATCTGTCCGTCCATCTGCTTGTCCCCTCGCCTCAGTGTCTTACCTCGGGGTTGGACAGTTTGGCCTCAGTGAGCACCAAGGCCGTGGCGTTGACGGCGTGGGCCAACTCCTGCTCCACCAGCTTGTGGGTCTTGGCTGCCTCGCGGATTCTGGGGAGGAGAGTGAGATCTGTGTGTTAGACATGATTTCATCCTGCTGGTGTGGATAAAAACACCATCTTCACTACAAAGGTTTATCTTCTTATAACTATCTCTAACTTTTCAAACTATGAGTTTTTTAATTATACAAAGAAAGAAAACAAAAAAAAAAAAAAACATACTTTTATTAATGAAAAGAAATAAACAGCTCATTAGCTCAGATGGAGAAAAACTTCAATAAGCTCCGTAATTGCAGTGGGATAAGCAAATCCCAAAATGTGGAGCAGAATTGACCTTTAATGGTTTCACAGGGGAAGCTGCTGCCGAGCAACATGAACGTTGAGCTGTGAGGTTTGCATGTTTGTTTCCGCTATTTGTAAAAGACGTATTAACTTTAATGGCATCCCGAAGTGTTAGAAATACATTGTTATGCTATAAAACCTCATCCTGACTCTAAGAAAATCTCCAGATCTTACTGAATCTACAGATTCTTTATTTGAGTCTGTTTTGGAAGATTTTCCCACCTTACATGCGATTGTGTGACAAATTTTCCAGTTGCACAGATGATTCCTGAGTGATTTTCTGCTTTCTTCTGACAGAAACCTTCAAACCACTGTTGATTTCTGCTCCCATTCATATTTGAGTGGATTGTGTTACTTAACGCTCCGGGGCGGGTGACAGATTTCTCTGTGGCTTTTAAAGGATTAAAAAGCAGGGAACACTGAGAAGCTGCAGAAATCCATGTATGTCTGCCTAACACAGTAGCCACTAAAGACTGATTCTTTAGTGAGCAAAATGTGGGGAAATATCTCCAGTATGTCAAAAATATGTAAGAAATATTAAATTTTTGTGAGCTTCTTCTAAAGAGCAGAAAATCATTCAACTCTTCAAGCTATCTGAAAGAATAAAAGGGCGAAGGTGCGGCCTAAGATGGACACCCATGACCTCCGATCCTTATGAAGACACTGCATCAAGACCCGCCAATCATCATTAACGGAAGGGAAGTTACGCTCACACAATACCACTAAAATCTTTACTGAGCAAAATAAAATCTTTAAGTGAATCTCGTCCAGACGACGTGTCGACTTGTCTGGGCTCGGTTCTGTCTGGGACGGATCATCAGGGAGCGAAAATAAGAACTTACGCAACATGAATCAGTGTTTCAAACATTTTCTAGAAGAAAGATGATGTAGAGGATCATGGGCTGCTCCAACAAGTCCAAACCTTCCATAAGATCATCTATTATTAAACTTCCCTTTCTTCTAAACTCGTATCAGGACATGCAGCCATCAGATCACAGTGAATCTGGATCCTTTTATTATTAAAAAGCAGCTAGTTTTACACACCTATAATGAGACACAGTGAAGGAAGGAAAACCCAATGATACAATCCACGGTACATAAATCAAATTAAATAAAAAGAACTGAAAAGAAACGCATGACGTACTTGTTGATGAGCGTGTCGGCTACGATTCCCAGCTGCTGGACCTGCGCACACTCCTCCTCCGTCAGATACTCCATGGACTGCTGGGAGTTAAGGCGCGGCCTGGCGGCGCGGTAGCTGTCAATCTTCCTTTTGTCTTCCCACGACTTCAGCGTGCTCTCGAATGCCTGGTTGGAGAAAACCAGAGAAAATTTTCTTAATCTACACACCAGATACTTCATTCGAAATAAATTTCCTGGTATTTTGCAGAAATAAACTGAAAACTTGAGTAGAAAAAGAAGCAAAGCTTGTACTTAGTCCACTAATGAATGTAAAACTCACAAGCATCCAGCTGGGATGCTCAGCGCACACATAAGTGTCAGCATTTTCCTCAATGCGGGCCATTTAAGAGGATAAAACTTCACCCTCAGACGTGCTCAAGGAGGGAAACCATGGAAACAAACTGGCCAAATGTGCTTGGCTGAAGAGAGCTCTCAAAGGTTTGAGCCGAGGACAAACGCAGAGGGCATGGATTGGATTCAAGAAGTCCCGAAATAGAAAGAGTCA
Organism: Craterocephalus marjoriae; assembly: GCA_037177095.1. Classification (NCBI taxonomy): domain Eukaryota; kingdom Metazoa; phylum Chordata; class Actinopteri; order Atheriniformes; family Atherinidae; genus Craterocephalus; species Craterocephalus marjoriae. The sequence goes on along the minus strand of JBAJHY010000004.1, from coordinate 15,717,953 downwards.
ACAATGTGAGGGGGCAGCTGGAGATGAGGCGCCGCAGCATTTATGAAAGGAGGGATGTTTGACTGGCGGTACAATCTGAGCCTGCATGCGTGCCGGATCTCACCCTGTCCCTGGTGAGCATCTGAGCTCGATTCTTGTGGACGATCTTGACGATGCCTGGAGGCTGGATCCAGGCCTCGCCGTCCACCTGCACGGGAACACCCTCCTCCCCCAGGATGGTGATCTTCACCTGCCGGCACTAAAACGAGCAGAAAAACAAGCCACTGTCAGATTTCTCCCTTTTCTTTAAACAAGTTCTACTTATAATGAAGAGAAAACATGAACGCAGGTAAACAAAATCAAGAATATACATGTGAACAAAGCCACATGTACAGTCCCATCTGCTCCCAGCCACAGAAGGAGTTAACAGATTTGTGAATAAATAATTAAGTGAAACCTTCTTATTCACATTGTATCTTTATCCGCAGTCTTTGGTGTATTTCAGGAAAGGCTGTCATACAGTGTAGAATTTCAGCGCAGACCCTTTCATTTGAGACGTTGCATAATTTCTGTAATCCATTGTGAATGTGTGGGGGTTGAGGAGTCTTTTCATTCGCACAGTGTAAGCCTCTGGCTAACAAGATACAGAAAGCTAGCGTTACATCTACGATTATTCAATAGTTTCCCCAAATAAAGCGGTGAGGGGGCGACGGACGTGCAGGATGCTTCAGTGTTAAACATTAAGTAAGGAGGATGAGGAGCAGCAGGGGCCTGCTTACATCCATCACAAGCATGTCTTTGATATGTGGATGAGGTGTGTAGCCATCGTGTGCAGGAAGGAAAGGATGGGAATCAGTAATAGTGCCGAGCGATAAAACTTAACTGTAGATTATCAAACGGTGCTTTCTTCATGCAGACGCTCCTTTTTATGTTCTCTTTTTAAGCAGCTCTTCACTCTGCCGCTGCTCGCTGAGCAGCTCCTGTGATCTAGTTAAACGTGCAACGTAATAAAAGACATAAAAGACAGCAGGTGGCAGAGGTGTCGACTGATCAGCTGCACGGGGAAGATCTGCTGCCGAGTTTTACAGCATTTTATTTATTGTTTTTAACCGTGTGGTTTAACTAGAGTTAATAGAACGTGATAAGTTGCTTAGACTCTCACTTTTTCCATCACTCATGTTCCTTAACCTGCTTTCAGCTCACTCAGAGTTTTAACTTCATTTCTGAGAGAAATTATGTTGAAAACAAAAAGTAAATAATTCTCTTTGAAATACCCACAAAGAGGAGGAATCTTTTCAGGAAAAAAAGACTGAAGGAGAAACTTCTTCAGTAGGCTATAGATGGTATTTTACTCATTTTTTAATAAACTTCTTCTTTTAAAATTTTGATGGTTTAACACTGATGTCTGTCAAAAAATGTGCAAAACAGCAAACTGTAACAGACATTTCAGCCCCAAACCTGTACAGTGCCATTTTAGCATCTTGCTAGCTGTAGCACATGACTGCAGCACAGCTAGCTTAATTAATGTTACTTTTCTGAAGACCGTAGCTTAAATCTGCCTAAAAACTAAGTGAACATTAGATTATGCAATCCCATCATAACAGGATAAATAAGTTAGTAAAATGTAATTTTTGCTTTGTGCTAGCCTTTTGCGTCTGTTTTTGTTTCCTCCACTATGATACTGTCCAGTTGTTTTTTTTTTTATTTATTTAAGTGTAACTTTACTTTAAGTGTAAAGTAAAAACTGAAATAGAGATTAGTTAGCCTGTTTCTGTAGATATCCCTCTGGTTTCATGGCTGCTCTAATTGAAAACAGTGGAACAAAATCACCATTTGTCATAGAATTAAGTTGTGATTAAGAACAAAAATGACTAAATGAAGGAGGCGGCGATGCGTAATTAGATAGCACGGTGGACCAAAACAGTTCTGGGTTAAAGTCTTTTTGTTCTTGTTTATAATGACGGAAAATAGTTCAACACAAGATAACTTCTGTGGGTTACGTTTATGTTTCTCAGTGATCTTCCTTCAGTCCATCAGCTAATACAAACACATGTTGAAATATGCTAAATTAACAGGATGTCTTTGACGTTTATCATATAATTTGTGTTTTGTTCCTACTTTCTTACATGAGAGGTATTTACTAACATATTCCGACATTTCAATGTTCAGCTGAAATATCTGCTAATGCTTTATCTAATCCAGAGATGCATCTGGATGGTCGCTGAGGGTTCATTACAGGTCATCTTTAATCTTACATGGCAACACATGTTTAGTCTTTTTCTTATTAATAACCAATTAAAACTTGATAGTTGGAAATATATTAAACCTCAAAGTCCCAAAAAAAGGGGACATACTGAGCTATCATTTTGTAGAGTTTTTTTTTAGCCCCTGGAACACAATTTCAAAGATTTGCTGATCCTGAAAGGGATTTTTTTTTTTTTTTAAACATCTCTTTATTAACATTTATCATATAGACATAACAATAACTGTTTGCCAGGGGTGTAGGCAATAGTCATACATATATAAGAGAACAAAGAAAAAATCTATACAAGTAGGAATTTTTCCAAAATAAACTTAGTTTTTAAAGCTTTTGAGAGTTCAAGATTTTTAATACTGGTGCTATACTGGGAGAGTTCCTGTAAAAATATCTTAAAGCAAGGCTTGGCTGTGCGGCAGTAGCAGCACATAGGAGAAAAGTGACCCAGAAAACTTGACGAAACGCGTAAGTTCAACAAAACCTTCCCGAGTTGAAAGTCAAAACATGACGTCCTTTGTGAAGACAATAAGTGCCACGTGTTCAACAAGCATAAACTTCAGTAGAAACAGCCGCGTTTCTACCGGCGTGTTCTACGAGCACAGCGCCTGTTTAGATAACGACAAACGGCTTGCGCTGGACCCGCTAGCCGCGTGCTACCGCTTTCTAATATTCGGCTAACCGGTGGGGGTGGAAAAATCACAGTTCACATCCTTTCACTGTAAATCTTGTTAAACCAGAGTTATCTTATGATTTGTTTAGTTACACAGTGCATTACTAAAAACAAAAGAAGTTTCTCTTAATTTTCCCCATGTTAAAAGGACAAACTAAATAATCCATGTAGATTCTAATAGATATAAAAAATATTAATATATAATATGAATACTATTTTAACACTTTTTTTAATTTTTAGATTTCTTTGTGTGAGCTTGTACTTAAATTTCATTACTAAAATCATGATTGTTGACTAGACTACTTTAAAAATGGCACAGACCTCTGTGTGTTGTAAGAAGAAAACAAAATCGAGAATCGAATTTGTTCGTGACCCTAAAATCGTAAATCAAATCGAATCGAAGATTGGGAGAATGTGGTATGGTGGGGGTATGGCAAATGGTGGTGGGTGAACTGTGGACTGGGGGGTGGGTTGGATGGACGGTATTGTTTTTAAATGTAAGGCGCTTTGACCCACAGACTTCTGTTTGAAAGGCGCTTTATAAATAAAGTTTTGATTGATTGAATTATGTAAGTAAGAGGTGATCATGTCTACTACAGAAGTTGTAAAGTTGAACGACAAGCCTGTTTATGAGAATTTAATGATTAACCGTATCAAAGGCCTTCCTGAAATTATGTATACATATACAGCTCCAGTAATACTGTATGGTCCTTGTTTAGGGGAGAACTTATGTGTTCAGTGAATAGCAGCAGAGCTGTGACAGTCGACCAGGGGTCGAAAGCTGTGCTAACAGTTATCAATAAAGACAGAAATAAGAAGTTCAATTTAATAAGAAAAAAAGAGAAGAAATTTTGCTATTTATGGAACAAACCAAGCAAATGTTTAAAATGTAATAAAATGTAAGTTCAAACATTGTCAGTGATCTTTAAACTTGCAGCTCTCGTAAATAACATTATTAGAGACAAAAGGTTCATCTAAACGAAACAGCTAATAAAGTAATGCTGCCTGAGTTACAGATGCATCTATTCAGATAACTGCGGACAGTGAAAAAGAAGAACGCCACATCCAAAGGGTCACCACACACCATTTCCCTTCAAATCCAAGTATCACAACAAACTTTTCTTAGATCAACACCTGTCTGTGTCAACACGGGACAGAAAGGGTTGTTATGTTTTAAATATAACATAAATGATAAAGAAACAGCTTCCTTAGTTGTCCTACCCAACACAAATGATAGTTAACATGTTGTGAAATGTGGCAGTTAACATCACACCTCAATAAGACGCTGTTTACTGCCACAGTGATACAGTACAATGCAAAAATCTCGAGACAAACCACAGATTTTGCTTAAAATGAACCAAACTTTCTTTTGATCTTCTAAAGTTTTCTCCATTATTAGTTCTCTGGGCTTTCCAAAGTTCAGTCGGTTTTTTGGGGAGGCATTGGCTGCTTATTCACTCGTTTTTAGCACAGTCCATGCATCAATAGTTTGATTCACAAAGGGAAAATCTAGCATAGGTCAGTATGGTGTGCAGCTTTGCTTAAAATATCTAAGGAAATCTGACAAAGAGGGAACAAAAAACAAGTATCTGGCCTAACAAACCTACTGTAGCTACAGCATATGATCAATATCTGAGTGTGATGTCCTTAAGAAATAAGAGCAGAATCCAGCCTGAGAGATGCATCTGGATCTTCAGCTAATCTGACTACTGTTCACTGAAGCCTCGTGAGAAATTTCTCCATGAAGGCTGGCTGACTAAAAGTTATTCTTCAGGAAGAAAAGGCTGAGTGATGCTTAATTACAAAAGAATAGGACTGAAAACCAGCATCAACAAGTCTTATGGAGTGGTGAACAAAACAGGAACAAAAGGCAGCCAACATCTAGAGCGGAGTTTTGTAAAGTCCTTTAAGAGGCTGGAGAATAGTCCTAAATACTACTTAAAGAATTTACATCAGAGAGGGTTCAGGCTATGTTGAAGAATAAAAGTAATCATACCAAATATTGACTGTTTATTGAATTGTATGAATTCTTTTCACATTTTAGTACATTTCTGCACCCATTTCCAGACTTAATGCCAATATATATAGTTCTATATATTTTAATGAAACCTCCTCAACCAAATGACTTTCTCCACCGCAGGATTCCTACTTTAACTTTAACAGTTTTCTTTGACTTGTGATCCTTTATAACTGCCTTTCTTTTGTAATAGCTCATCCCTGATTATTTTCTCTGATTTGCAAACTATATTTAGTCTGAGTATACTTCCCCTCTGTAAAATCATTAAAAGCTTTTACAATGTAGCTTTTAAATAAGCCAAGTTATTCCTCATTCAGTGTTACTCGTTTCTGATATCACAACTATAAATCACATACTATTTTAGGCAGAGTTAAAGTTGGAAGATTACCCTATTATATGAATCAGAGAACTGTGTTGCATAGAACACGCACGGTACAACATAGCAATATAACACTGAACAACATAACACTATGACAAAACCCATGGAATCCACACTCCCTCTTTATGCTCCAGCCTGTCCTTGATTCACCCGACAAGTAGTCCATCAACTGTGATTCTCTCAATGAATCTGACTTCTCAAATTACTTAAGTATTCACCTTTCTGTATTCATGAATACCACCTACCCTCCTTTATCTTCACCCCAATGATGTTTAATTTCCCCCTCCCTCCCATGCTTACAGTAAACAGTGAGGTCTGTGCAGTGCTATGTCTTTCCTGGCAGAAGTGTTTAGTGGTAAAATGTGTGTTTGTGTGTGAGTGTATGTGTGTAAACTTAGCGAGGGGGAAGACCGTTAAAACGGCCTACTAATCAGTGTATGGCTGTGTTACAAAGGCAAATAATTTGCAAAGGATAACATATTCATGTTTTTTTCCCCCCTTTTAAACAAAAAATAAGTAAGTATCTTCGTTCTCTTTTGTCTTTGTGTTTGTTCCTTCAATTTCCCCCACTGTCTCTTCAGACACTTATGTAACGCCACTAACAAAAGCAGGCTGCTATACCCTGGTCATGGAAGGGGGAGAGACAGGAGAATAGAAGGAAACTGAGGGAGAAAGGGATGAGACGAGCAGAATCTCAACGAGTTGTCCTTGATGACTGACCGAAGTCGCGTCATGGTAACACTGCTGCTCTGTTGCCCAGTGGTTCTGAAATCCAGGGCATGTGTGTGTGTGTGTGTGTGTGTGTGTGTCTGATGCATGGGAGGGAAAGCATGGGAATTGGAAATAGGTTGATGTAATGAGAAATTTATCATTTAATTCAAATTGGAATCAGCAAAGGGAAGATTCATAAATCATGCACTGAGATGATAAGAATCTCTCACAATATGCCGCCCCTTACAGTACTAAAGTATTTTTTCTTTTTCATTTCGTTACATTGCACATCAAAAGGTTTTTCTCCTGACATGTGCTAATCATACGTTTCGACAACATCAGAACTGGGAAGTAATTCAAAGCATCAATCTTGCTGCAGATGATTTAACATGATCTTCTTTCATTATCTCCAATAATCTGATTGCACACACTTCTTTTATCTCAAAGTCACTCAGTGTATCCAATCAAAGCGATGCTGTAGCTCTGCCTCTTCTTGCTTATTTGTTTCTTTTAAACTTCGTCAACCTTATGACCCGCTTCTTCTCATCCTTTCCCTCTTGTTCTTTTATTTCTTTTATCCCTCATGAGTCAGCGGAGGTGAGGTTGGCTGTGGATGTATAATTGAAAAGTAAGAAGTGAAGTGAATTAGAACTAGCTTGACTTGATTTCACAGTGGAGCCATCAGGGCAGAGCTCTTTATAATTAAGTGTGTGTCAGTGTGCAGTTAGAACTAGTCTACACACTGAACCGCATTGGTGTAAGCAGTAACAGTGTGGACTTATGACTACTGACTATGTGGCGAGGTGTGAGCATAGATGTGTGTGTGTTAGTGTGTGCCAGTCTCGTGGGTACTGACCATATGCATGGCTTCCTGGCGCTGGGGCAGCGACGACAGCTGGGACTCCGAGTGGTACAGATTCATTCCCTTCCTCAGGGCGCGGAGGTCGCCTGGGTTGCATTGCTAGGCACACATGGGCACAAAACGACAAAAATGAATACTTTAATGTCATGTCACCTGCAAATACAAAAGGATCTGCCTCACTTGGAATACAGGGACAAAGTACAAACATAAATGGGACCTCTGGATCTAAACTGGTTCATCAAGTACTGACAGCAGTTCTTTTATCTGAAACAGATAAAGAAATATGATCCAATTTTCCATTTTTGTATAAAAGAAATTGGGAATTTTATTTGTATCCAAAGATTTCAATGATGCTACTAAGTCTGATATATGCTGTTGTGTATTTCCTGATATATTGTATACTATGATATGAAGTATCTGGTTCTGCCCTTCTCCTACGCCGGCACCTGCCCTCCCCGTGCTGGGAGCCACATCACGCCGTGTGATCATCGAGGGCCGTTACACAGCACAGCGCTTTTAAGATTTTGTCCTCATTAGCAGCCAAAGACTAGCGGCTCCTGGGGGCAGCGACCAGCCTAGCATCGCTCTGTGGGCAAGGAAATGGCAGCGCCGCTGTTCCTTATGACATTTCTCGTGTCACGCACGCGAGCGCTCCCTGTGCAAGGTGCTGCGTTTAAACAGACGTGACGCCTGGGAGCACTCGGGCTATAAATAACTCCGATGAGCTTGCAGTGTGTGTCTGCCAAAGTATGGGCATTGTGCTGTGTCGTCTGCCTGTGTATTGTCTCCCTGTGTGTCATGCACTCAGGTGTGCACTCGCACACATTTTCCATGCACAATCAGCAATCCCCTCATCCTCCGTCTTTAGTTATCCGCCCCGCTTCCTTCCTGTCCCGCTGGTGTTCCTCTAACCTTTCTGAATCCGTCTCTCGGCTTTTCTTGATCTATCCTCTGGGTTTCCACATCCAGGCCCTAAAGTCTTCATTTCTGTTCACATCTCTGTCATCACTCTAGGCTGTGCATCGGGAGACCTTAAATGTCAGATTGGGAGGAGAGTCAAATGCAAACTAGATGGAATAAGCTTAATAAGAGAGAGGTTTCTATCAGGATCAGCCTTTTTTTTAACAAACCAGGTCGGCAGCTTAACTTCCTAGCTTGATGTGACCTTGACCACCAGACCAACAAAGCCATTTGTTTGCTCGACAGCCGAGGACAGCTCCCTAAAACTCAGGGTCCTTGTTTTATCCATCCATCACAATGTTCCTGTGCCGACGGGAAGAAGCTGCAGACGTCATGCATCGTTTCCTGTTTGAGTTATGAGGGGCAGGGGTGCTGACAAAAGGGTAGGAAGGATAGCCGTGTGCATCGTGTAAGCTATAAGTCAAAGGAATACAGTAGAGAAACCGTTCACTCTGAGACACCTGCAATAGGCTGACATGAAAGTCTGATCTTATTCATTTTCATTCTTTTTTTTTATCCCCCATCATAAACCTGTCTCTTTTACACATTGCTCAGCAGAACCTGAATTATGTGAACACAAATAAGAAGAGAGGAGCACTGCACAGAAATGTTCAGTTATGGAAATGAATAAATGAAAAGATTTCACTGAATTAACAGCGGCAACATTTTCATTTCTTCATATACAGCACACCAGAAAAATGGTGAGATGACAGTAGATTTTCTGTCAATTATCTCACTACTGCTTGTGTGCCATCATGTCAGGGAAGTGGGACGTCTAAGTGGCCCAGGATGGATGTGCAGACTGTAATTAGAGCGCCTAACGTGGCATGACTGATCATTTCTAATCCATCCAGAGTGCATTCACTCCTGTACTTAGCAAAGTTCACTTGTAATAAAAAAAAACTGGATATATGATAGCGCGAAGTCTGAACAGCTTCTTTACTATGGTGCTAAATGAAGAGAGATGAACTCTGACAAATGATAACCCTACAATATTCATTTCTATAGATTAAAAAAAAAATCACAATTATTTCAAATAAATAAATCCCAAACCATTAAGCTCCATCATATTAAACTACTGGACCAGTCTACAGCCCGCTCCTAGAAGTTAAATTATACTTTACAGGAGTGACACTGAGCACTTAATTTTAAACAGGCAAGTGTCAGTGAGCACTAAGGGAAAAAGTGAACCCTGCACACTTTGATGGGTTGACAGTAATGGCTGGAAAAATGAG
>JBAJHY010000004.1:14097430-14120445 GCA_037177095.1 Craterocephalus marjoriae | reverse complement strand
ATTTCCATCATTCATTTGTTTTCCTTTGTTTTCCCCCACCACTCCATTTCAACTCATAACCTTTTTATCATTGTGTGTCATGGTATTTCATTAACATTCTGTGGTTTGTGTCCTTTGACCATTGTGTTACTTATTTTGCCCCAATGTGATTAAAATCTTCCTTTTGTGTTTGTTGTGTGAATGACTGACACATCAGTCCAAATGAGGTCCCTAGCTTAGTCATCCCACCCGAAAAATCCTTGAGTCCATCTCCCACCCCGCTCCCTGAACCCCATACACAGATTCAGGAAAACGAGAGTAAAAAGGATGAAGAGGAAGGGGAGCAGACCGCATCCATGCCTTGCTTTGAGATCCGTGCTGGGGGCATGAGGAGGAGCAGTGAACCAATACCTTGTAGCTTCCCCCAGCCCCACGCAGAGCCCCCCAGGGAGACTCTAACTCACCTGAAGGTCACCACTGAGCAAAGGTTCTCACCTTCATTTATGCTTTTCTTCATTTGCAAATTACTAGCCCAGTCAACCTTTTATAGAAGTGATTTATGATTCCTTTTAAACAACAAAATCTCACTCATGAATCTGAGCTGTGGTCTGCTGCTTTTTTTTTTGTTTTTTGTTTTTGAAAGAGGATTTTTTGGAAATGAAACTCAAATGCAGGTTTGTCAGGAAGCACTGCTGCTTATAAAGAACAAGGGGTTCATTCAGAGGACACAGCAAATCTGCACCAAGTTTTTATTAAACTGCCTTTTGCCTACAGTATGTGCTGATTTCTCGCCAAGTTTAATGAGATCAAGCTTATGCTTGCATTTTGTAATATACATATTAAATGTTTGAAGTAATTTTTTTTTATGTCTGTTAAATGGCTGAAATGTGTATCAATTCAGGAAACTTAATGACATTAATGGCTACTACGTTCAACCATCCGTAGTTTTATTGCTGGAATTTTTCCAGTGTAGCACACATATTTTTGTTGGTGTGACATCGCCAAAAATTAGCTTAATGTTGGTCTTGAATCCAGTAGGCAGAGCAGGTTATTACTTCAGCCCAGCGACTGTTTGGTTAAAGGGTCGGTTCATCCCGAGCAGTTTCTGTGCATGCCGATGGAGAGACCTCAGCACTGCCGCTTCACCGCCATTACATCTGTGTATTTCTCAAAACACTGTAAAACTGCATTTTTCAATCTCAGCTTTATGTTTAGCCAGATTTTCTTTGTACATCAGATTAAACCACACGTATAACTGTGAACAGTTCCATCAGGATTTTTTTTTCTTTTATGGAAAATGGTTCCAATTATCACAGCTGTGTTTCTGTTCAACCATTTTATTCTCTGGCTCTTTGGGTTTTTATCTGATCAGAATTTCCATTGCTGCTCTTATCCAACAGCATAACAATAAGTTACCTAAGGCTCTGTGCTCATTTTAACCCGGTTAGGACACGCTGTCCTGAACTTCTGGCCCTTTGCTCTCGGAACTGAACAAAGTCTTTTCCCTACAAGTCGTAGATTTCTCATTTCATCTCATGTAACAAGGTGAGCCTTATGAGAGCCTCGAGGCACAATCCTATTGTGTCTTTTACAGTTCACAAAACTCAAATGTGATCAATGTGATTGCGATATGTCCTTCTCAAAGAAATGCCGGTCTAAGGCTCTTATTTTGTTTCACAACCCAGTCTTATCCGGTGTTATCGCCCAGTAAAGCTGACATTTCTTTCTCAGTCCTATTAGGAGTATTATTATGAGTCACACCCAGGTTCCAGTTTTTTTTTTTTGGCATGAACTGTAATGGCACCGGCTGACTGTCAGCATTTAAAAGGAATCCTTAGAGGATTGTATACATTTTTGTTCCAAAAAGGGGGGATGTCAAGGATGTTTATAAAAGGCTCCATCACCTGATAACTGCTTTTATTTTTTGCTCTTGCCAAGAGTTGTTTCAATTGAGCTAAAAACAGTTGTTGATAAGCCAGTAAGGGTGACCTTTTGCATTATTTAGGTCGAAAGCAAACAGGGCTGCCACCAAGTCACACAGTGGTATTAATTACCTTTAAAGTGCATTTAGCTTATGTTTGATTATGCAGCATGGAAAGGCATGGGTGAAATGGATGAAATCCTAATTTATAGTGAAAATATGCGGAGACACAGAAAAATAAATGCTCTCAGATTTGACTTTTCCATCAAAGTCCAGAAGAAAACCTGTTCACACATGAAAATACAACCACAGGAGTTAACAGTGTATGTCCACACAGCCAGACACGCTCGCTGAGAACATGAACATGTGACCCACCTTCAGGATGTAAGGAAATGAAGCCTTCTTCCTTCCCTGACCCTGAGCAGGCATTTCACTGCCAGCAGCTGGCCAGTCTCTTCCTCCCTGCCGTGCATTCTGGGACTTCACAGTCCCAATAATAAGCCTCCCACAAAATAGCTGTTCAAGAGTAACAACAGGGCATTCAGTCATTTTTGTCTCGCCTTGGTGACTCAGATTTGGGTTTTTACATCTCGGCTCCTTTTGAAAGTTTAGATTTATGTCCACATTCAGGCTGCTCCAGAGGAATGCTCTTAGATTATACGTGATGACAAACAAGCAGCAAAATGGTTTAGTGTTGCTTTGCTTTCTGCAGTATTCCGGCTCGCTCGTGCTCAGACGAGTCCTTCCACCGTTCCATGGCTCTAGGGGCAAGCCTCATCAGCACAGCTGGAAATCATCCCATGGCCACAGACCAGGAAGACGCAGGAGTCGCAGGTGCACAGGGAGACGATGACCGGGCGCGCCGAACGTTGACCTCAACCAAACAAGCTCTGAGTCCCTCTGATTTCCTCCCCGTGACCAGTGCCATGGCAACCACTTCTACAGAAACAGCTGATAGAGGCAGACAGAAGGGACGGGCTCTGAGGGAAAGAGATGTCTTAAAAGAAGAGAAACCTTGGTTGGACAGCGGTCTTCCATCAACGTGAGCTCCGTCCTGCACCACATTTAGTGAAGGTTTAATTCTTCTGACTCTGGGATCTTCTGCTGCAACAATCCCTGAATATTCCCTCGGCATGCGACCTGAGACTGCTCTGCTTCTGTTTGGATGAAGTGCAACTATCGGAAGATTGCATGACGCTTTTCTACACGAAAGCAAAAGCTCAAAGTGCTGTGTTTAATAAAAAAAAAATTGTTCATGTTAGATACACCATGCATGAAAAATCTCGAGAGATTATGTTATCTCTGCGCTTTGGTCTTCAGCTACATTTGAAGAATGAGAATCAATTGGGAATGTGGCCTTTGATTATTTTTCTCAGGAATTATCCCAGCAGTAATGGATGTAAATATTCCTATGATGCATTTTTAGATGAATGCAAATCTTCGCCAATAACTCACTGATACTTCTAGATGTGCCAGTAATACACTAAAATGAAACGGGGTTTATTCTTGCATGAGGCGAGTTTATTTCTTCTTATTGAAAACGTAAAGGAAAAAGATGTTTTACCACAGCATACAGTGTGGTAAACGGCCATCGTAAAGATGCTTCTGGTATTGATTTAGGGAGTCTTCTCTTAATTTAGTCTCTTTTTCTCTTGTGGGATACAAACCACAGGCCACACTCCCTCACACTCCTTCAACATCACAGAGGCTGCTCTGTATTAAAAAAAAAAAAACAGACTGTGAAGACCTTTGTAGTTCTTTGGATCTTCGTGGTTAAGGCCAAACTTGCAAGTGATTGCAGGCGGAAAATGAGCCACATCTTTGATGTTGTTCTGTGCTAATTAAAGATGCATGTGCCTTTTTTTTTTTACTTTATTATCCGTTGCAGTGTAGTATTGTTGCCAAATGCATCTTTTTTTGTGCAAGTCTTGTTTGGCTTTGCAGTGCTGCAGTGGATCTGAATTCTGGTTGTGTTTTGGAAAAGACTGCCCTCTTGTGCCTGATTTGAGTTAAATTTTGCACCAAGACAACAACTACACCTGTGTATACACACAAAAATGGCCAGGCATGTTTTTCCTTTTTTTTGCAAGTTAAAGTAATTAAACAGACGTAACAGATAATGAAATATTCTTTAGTTAAGTTGGTGAATAACTAGCCCGTTGTCAGCTGTTACCCACTAACACTCAGCATGTGAAAATGTTTTCCCCCTGTGTTCATTTGTCTTTGTGTTTTGCTCTCGTACTCTTTCTTCTCTTTATTCAGCCACAAAGATAGTGTGACTGATGATGATCAACAGTAAGTTGTCTTTTTCAACAGCTGCTCTGTCAGACAGTAAAAAGCAGTCTTATTTTGACTCTTCTTCCATGCTCCATGCTCCATCTCTGGCTATTTCTGGCTATTTCTTCTCTTCTTCCAATAATGTCGTCAATCGCATGTCATCCCAGATGAAAAATTTGTGTAGTGGTTTCTCAGCTGCAGGAGGCTGCTGGTATTGAGTGTCACCAATATGTTAAAGAGCCAAATGTGCTGGGCATTCGGGGAACAGAGACAGGAAGACCAGGAATATAATTCAAAAGGGTTGGGTCTTTATTTGGGCAAGGGTATTTTAAATGTAGGTGTTCGAGTGCATGTCAGGGCTGGATATGAATGGAGTGTGTTTGACTATGTGTAAGAAATTATATGAGTAAGCGAGGTAAGGGGATGACGGGATGAGGGGACGCAGATTTGAAAGTGTGGAAAAAGTGTTGAGAATGTGCTGCAAACTCAATGGTAAGATGAAGTAGTCCAAGGTCCAAGGTTGGAGGCGATTTCCGAAATCAAGAGGAGAGCCAGAGCAGGACTGGAAACACTGGTGCTGAGGGGAGGCACGGCAGTCAATGTTCAAGCACCAGGCGCCGCTTCTCAGCAGCCTTTGTAAAGAGCGCCTTGATTGTTGGCGGCTGCAGCTGGGCTGATGGTGACTGCCCCCACCTGTGCTGGCTGAGGTAGTCAGGCCCTGGCTCAGATGGGAGGAGGAGAGACCAGGGGCCTCATAGACTAAAAGTACAGAGTTTCCTACTGAAATCCGGCGTACGATGAAATCCTGGAAACAGCGCAGAGTGGATTTATATGGTAAAAAACTTAAGTAATTAGCCTTTTAAGTTATGTAGCGCTGAACTCACACACATTTACATATCTTGCAAGAAGCATTATCCATTTTGGTTTAATTGACCACCATTTAGTTTACTGGAGATACGTGAGTCTGCATAAGTCACCTGATTAAAATGTATCTATTAAAACATTGTCATTTTCCTGCATACCTTTTTCATCCGCCTGCCCTCAGCTTCTTAGCTGACTTTCATGTATGACTGAATTAAATGGCTGGTGTACTCAAGAAAGCCATGAAAGTGCTTCGGGACATCACTGCTGTCAATCAATATTGAGAATCAGATTTTTAACAGATCTGCTGAAAAAGTTAGAGGAGAAAAAAAACTGGAGAGCTGTATTTGTAACCAATCATGATTTTTTTCTCTCTCCTTACATTCTTCCTCTCTTTTTCCTTGAAAAGCCCAACCAGGGACATGAGTTATGAATTAGCGTAATGCTACATACGTTATGCAAAACATCAGTGGTTCTTGTTGGCTTCTGTTTCATTGCATTGTGTATTGATAAATAAACTAGTAAATAACTGTTATCAGCCCTTGTTGATGGTATTGTTATTTTGTTTTAATTTTACTTAGAACATTCCCTTTATTTCTTGCTCTCTTTGTTTTTGTCCATTTATAAATATATACACTGTATATATAGATATGCTTATACACAGTGTATTGCTTGTGAGCAATACAGCCGTGAGATGGAGGTTATTTGAGTTAAAAGGAACAACAGTGTACAGTCCTCCAATTTCTCTGCTAAACCGAATGAGGCATTGACTTATTTTCTGCGTGCGCTTTTTGACAGCCGTTGACAACTCCCACTGGGCTCTTTTACAGTTCTGACTGCTGACAGAAACATGGTTGACGTAAAACAAGGTTCCTGACACCCCAAAGGGTTTCTGCAATACCTAAACTCACACCTTACCAAGGAGAGACGTGAACCCCTGCTCAGGACAAGTCTGATTGTTTAGTTCTAGTTGCCAGATGAATGAACCAATCCAATCCCATCCAATCCAAAATTTAAAAAATATCTGAAGATGAATGGTCAGAGCGCTCTGCTCTGGGCTCTCCGTCCCTCCACTAAAGTAGCTGCTGATTGGTAGATGCATAGAGAGGGCGGGCCAGTCGCTGCACTTGCTTGCGTTTGGTAAACTTTGAGCTCCATGTCTAACTCACAGCAGAGCAGACACACTGTTTTGAGTTTTCTTCCGCCATCTTTCACCAAAATTATTTGGTTATTCGTCTCTCAATGAGCTCTTGTTCTCTGAGAACTTTTCTCTCTGCCTCAGTTTGGAGCGAGAGACGACGAGTCAACTATGTGCAGATTTCTGGCTGCTAAAGCTAAAGTTAGCACTGAGAGTAGTACCATGACAGCAGAAGCTGAATCGTTACCCGGCTCATCGGGTGGTGCAGCCCCTCGACTCAACACGAATACGACTTTCCTCTTGTTGCACAAGCACCTCAACCCCCGCTGTCCCAGTCCTGCCAAGCCCAGTCGCGGTTGCGGCTGTTGTCAACGACTTCAACACTATAGCACCGTCACAACCCATAGCTCTGGTTTTTGCCAAGCGCAATTTTGGGAAGAACACGCGCTCATTTTGCCCAGGCTGGTATTGCGGGAAACCATGGCTTGAATATTCAGTGAAGTTTGATGCGTGCTTTTGTTTCCCATGCCGTAAATTTGGGAGGAACAATGCCAGGGCTCTGGTTTTCACAAAACAAGGATTAAATAATCGGAATACGGCGGTGGAAAATGACAAGGGACTCACAAAGCATGCGTCCATCGCATGAATGTGACCTCCGTTGTGATTGGTAAATTATCGGCATCATGCAAGAACTCTTTCTCGAATTTGTCTCGTGTTCTTGCCCCCTTCCGCCCCGCTATAGCCTGGCTAACGCGACGTCAATGCGAGCATTGATTATTACATTATTGTTATTATAACGTTATATGGAGCTTTCAAAATTTAGTGGGCGGGACCAGGCTATCCACACTATGAAAGAAAAAAAGAAATTTTGTGATTCTGGCTCACGAGAAGGCCATAACAGCAGGCCTAGATATGGATGAATTTGTTATGACTTTTGCAAAGAAAAGCAGACAACTGAACCTATAATGACTGAAGTTAAGCCAGACTGTATACACAACCAAAAAATTAAAAACCAAAAAGAGACAAAAGACAGACAGACAGCCAGACAGATAGACAGACAGGTTATTCTGTACATATCAGGGGGATTTTACAACTCAAAAATTTCCAGCCGCCCCTAAGATTTCTACTTCACCTCCTAGTGGGTCTGCCTAAATCCGGCCCTGAATCCAGCCATAAATGTCCAGTTGCATCTACTCTTTCTGAGTGTTATTCACACATACTGAATCTTAATTACTGTATATAACTGTTTGTCTGCAATTACATAAGTTGTATTCTTGTCATTTATTAGTATTGGAAGAAACTTACATGTTGCTGGCAGATGTCACAGAACTGTCCTTTCATCTGAGAAAGAAACTATGAGCACAGCTACATAGCATATGTTATTATTTCCAGAGTGACAAATTAAAGACCAATTAAAGGTAAACAAATGTGACAAAAAGAGGACACAGAGTTGTCACATTAAAGGGAAAGCTATTATAACGCAGGGCAGCAAGGTGTTATGCTAATGTGCTGTTTGAGAATAGCTCCAATGCACAGTATATCTGCAATGAATCTTCAAAGTCCTAATAGCTGGCTGGGAGTATGGAAAACATATTCCTACATTTGGCTACAGTATTTTCAATGAGGACTTTCAGGAAACATGTAAGACACATCATACAGAAGTGATACTGACAATTCAAAGATGAAATAGACTGAGCTGAGCTGAGTGTAGTTTGATAGGCTCCAGCTTCGGTAACTGGAGAGTAAACCATGCCCAGTGTGATAAGTTGCTCTTATGCATGCAGTTTTTGTTCTACATAACATATTTTCATTGACGCAAAATCATTCAGCTAAAGAAAAATGATTGAATTGTGTCCCACTTAGAGAGATTTCTCACCTTTTAAAACGTACATGTACAGTCTTCGGTCTCGCAGAAGAATACAAAATAAGTCAACAGTCTTTCATGAGGTGTTTCCGAGGCATAAGGCATTCACTCATCAGTGGAGCTGTACCCTCATTATGTGTTCCTCTGTGCCGCAGACAGGCAATGATCGCCTTGGGGTATGCGACCACAGTGCGTTCACAGATTGGACTTCATTAAAGCACAGAGGATTGCACCAGACAGGGATCACTGAACCCCTCTCCTCTGTCTGTCCGTCTCCTTCTCTCCCTCACTCCTTCACTCTGTCTGACTTGACAGACTGAACTAGTGTCCCGACAGCAGAGATTAAATAGAAAGAAAAAAATAAATAGATAATGCAAGCGGGGAAATTGGTAAAGGTTATCTTATCAAAACTTGAAAGAGGGATGCAAAAGAGGGATGCAAAAGAGGAGGAGTTGCCAGGTGCTGGAACTGTTCAAATTCATTTGGCCAGATGGCCATGCGGACGGGTGACAAATGAAAGGAAAAGCTAACATAACTCAGCAAGATGGTGAACTTGTGCTGTTTAAGAATAGATTCAATCTATATCTGCACTGAATCGTCCGTTTTCTTCGAGCGAGCTGAGTGTGGAAAACCCTTCTTTCAGAAAATATTCTTGGCATTTGGTGATGGCAGAGCGAATTTTATAGTCTTTTTCATCAGAGAGTTTTTTAACCATTGTATTACTCAGGTTCATTGGTCATTTGCTAGCTAGATCAAATTTGCACTCATGCAACCAAAAATCAAAGTATTCTCCACCATGTTCTCTTTTTTATGCGGATCTTTGCCTGTTTCTGTATTCTGTCTTTTTGCTCAGCGTTGAGTGTCTTCCTTTGCCTTGGCTGCTCTGATTTCAGTTATTTGTGGACTTTTCTTTAGTCCGATGCTCTTGTCTGCACTGCCGACCCCTGTGCGACCCTGGCTGTTTTTAATAAACTAAACTTTCAGAGTACCTCCGTTCGGGATTTGAGTCCCTCACCTCTTATTGCCCATCACAGTTTTTATTGTTTTAGATTCTCTTTTTTTCATTTTTTTTATTCCAAGCAGTCTATCATCAGTGAAAAAGGTTTTCTCTACTCAGCCAATATTCCATTAACACATTAACACTTTTTTTTAAATAAAAATTTTGGCTGAACAGATTGTGGAGGTTTCTTGGTAATGAATTCAGACTGTGACTACTTTTACAGTAAGTAAAGCTCTCAGACTTTTATAAACTTCAAATGGTACAGAAATTATATTGTTTATTTACTTGGATCGGCACATTCACAAAAGCCTGCCTCACAGATCAATGAGCAATCCTCTCCACCTCTTGGATTTTGCTTTGCCACCAAGCCAGCCAGGTTGCACCACAAGTGTTTTGGATGAATCAATCAAACATCTTCAAGCCCCTTTTTGAAGAGAATGTTTTGAATTATAAGATATTCAAGTATTATTATGAAAAAATATGCCAAACCTGAAATGTCTAAAATACAGTCTTGTAGAGGGAGAAAACATACTTTTTTGTAGTTGAAGTCATATGTGTTCTCCTAAAGAAATAAGTACAGTCTACAAAAGGATAATTTCCTCATGATATTTGGCTTTATTGCAGCAAACAAAGGTAATGATTTCTTTTTCAGTTCTCTTATTTAACTTAACTCTGTCTCCTTTTAGTGTTTATGCGGACGTTTTTGTGTATTTCATGCTTATGAATGGGGGAAAATGTATTTCAGCACTCATGCTGGATTTTGATATTCCCTTTGAAATGAGTGTGTAAGTTTCACTGCAAGACTTAAGAATGCATTAATAAAAAGCCACTGGACAGAACAAGCGGGATCAGTTAGAATTTGGAAGAGCTGCTAGTTTTTGGTTAGACTCTCTTTTGATGTGGTCAGACACAGAGGGTTGGAAATCACTGATAGATAGATGAAAATAGATAAAAGCGTGGGTTTTGTTTTATGTCTCTTCAGTGTCTATCTGTCAAGTGGAGGAGATGGAGGACAGAAAAGTGTCTGTCATGCTTATGATTATTGTTGAATACAGCAAATAAATGGTACAGAAAAAATAACACAAGGATGAATTTATTTTCCCTTTTGTCCAAGTTTAATTCATCTACATACTTTTTGGCTATGCATGACAGGCCTTGACCCCTCGAACAGCTATTTGGAGAATTACAGCACTAATCAAGCTTAAATTTCTAATCTTATTTTCAGAAACACATCGGGCAAAAGATTTATGAAACAGTTATCATATCCCACTACCAAAACAGACAGCCACATCTCACATGTCCTGATATTACTTTTATCTGATGGCCAATTTATTAATCAAATGTAACATAAGATTGTTTGTAAATGTTTTTTTTGTTGTTGTTATGGCTTCTAAGATTTTACAGGAGATCAACAATATTAAATAAATGGCAAGCAACAGAAGAAAACCCAGTTACATGATATGGGCTAAAGCTGCCAAACACGCAAAAACTGGATAAGGTCCCTTGAGTCCATCAAGAGGTCCATCAGAGCTGATCTCACCCATTTTAGCCAATGGTGAAATTTACACCAGGTGCACCACGTTCCATGTCAGGTCCATCCCAGAAGCACCCAGTTGGACTCTCCGGCATGTCTATTTTTGACAGACTACGTTTCCATATTGCGTCAATCCCAGCAGTTCAGATAGAGCCTGACAGAAAATCCGACACGGGGCCAGTGTAAAACATCCGGTATATTATAATATAAAATCCCGTCCTTGCTGCCGATCTAAGAGCTTCAAAACCATCATTTGCAGCCAGACATACATTAAGATGGAACAGATGGCTCATTCTGAAAGAAAACAGCCATTCAGTGATCCAAAAAATAAAATTAACTGAAGCAGAGGGAATATTAGCATAGAGTGACCTGCTCAGCATAGAGAGTCAGAAACAAGGGTAAACGCCACTTTAGATTAAAGAACAGTTACAGTCTGGAAAGGAGTGCAGAGGTGATGAAAATACAAAACAACCTTCACTTGGGCACATGACATAGTGACAAATTGCAGGGGTAGTTGGTGAACTGCCACAGCTGCTGAGCTAACTAACCCTTTAATTCTCTAGTTGAAGTGCTAGTCAATAAAAATAGCTCTCGGTTTCTACATTACCTCCCCTGAGAGTTACTTTATCCAGTGCACTATCATTCCTGTAAAAAGAGATTTAATAAGGTTCTTTGCAATAGTTTAGTCTAGTCACTAATAAAGCAAATCTATAAAATCACTTTATTTTGAATAAATGAAAAAATAAGGAATTCAGTTACAGGATTGTAATTGTTTGGAAACGCATCCTCTGAAAAACTTAACAGATGAGGATTGATCCAAGAAGCCAAAAAGTTTAGACGATTATGTACGACATTGGATCAGGTTTGTTTTAGGAGAAAAATACAAACAATACAAACAATACAATTGAAATGAATTTCCCTTGAAAGGACATCTTATGCAACTAAAATAGTATTTTATTTAATCTTAGTCTTAAAATAATTCCAACAAATTCAATAAATATTTCAATAAACCATCAAATGTCTTCAAAAACTGTTTTGTGCACCTTGCATAGGAAAAGAAACCTATAGATGATTTTTTTTAAAAAAGGATATAAGCAGAATATCTAACATTAGACATAAGTGTAATTAAATTGGGAGTATTAAAAAAAGAATATATTTTTGAAAAAAGCTGAATAATCGAACCAAAGGTACAAATAGACACTCAACATTATACATCCAGACTCACTTTTGAGAGTATTTCTTTGCTTCTTCTTCACTGTAAAACTGGAGATGACAGCACATAAAACAAAGCGTTTAGAACCACTTTTACTGGACACACCGTAAATGTTATAATGCCATGTTTTACCAGTTTACTTACGAAGCCATCACTCCCCTCTGAGAAATAGCATCACTGACTTGTCAGCCAAACATTTAGGGATCAGTAACTCTAATTAATGCTTGAAAATATGCCATGTCTTATTTAAAGGCAATGAAAGGGGCCCAAAGGTCCACAAATCTCATTGGAGGTAATAACAACCCCCGCAGATGACAGCATAAACAATAAAATTAATCAAGAACCATGTTTCTCCAAAAACTGCTCATATGTGAGTTTTTTTTTAATATTTATTCATCAGCGACCTTTGAACCAGCTGGAAATGATGCAGTTAAATTAGGAGAAAACAACACAGCAGCCAGACTGTTATTTCATTTAACTGCTGATATCATGCCTGGCAAGACAAATGAAATAATAATAATAATAATAGTGGGGGGAAAAAACTGAAGAAAAACTTTTTCCCAGTTTTTTAAAATTGAAATTTAAAAAACATACCACCTTGGCAAGACCATAATTCTGTTTGCTTTAATGCCCGACGAGTAAGAAAAAAAAACAAAAAAAAAAAACCTACATTTTTTTGGTATTTGTTTTCAAGAAATTATTTTAAAAAATTGTGAAACAAAAAAACACTATTTATGCAAATGATTTATTTTTACATTTCTATCCCACTCCAGATATTTAATAAAAAAATGAATAAAAAAAGAAGCCGGTTTCTTCTTCCTGCTTCTGCAGTGACGATCGGGCTGTAATGGTGAAATCCGTCATCTAACAGGCGGATAATGACGCTGTCCGGGCGGTTCATTCCGGTTTACTGCAGCTCTCTGAAGCCCTCTGAAGGCTGCAGGATGGACACCGACGATGTAAATCAGCTGTCGGGCTGCTGTGGCCTCTGTAGGGCCGTGCAGATAAACTCCAGCCATTAATGGCGGCTCGGCCTCGGCCTCAGCCGTTAGCGTGGGCTCTGAGGACCGCCGTCCTTCCTGCCACTCAGCCACATCTTTTCCCTGTAATCAGAGAAATCCATCATGGATGACTCATCTGGAGAAGGATGTCACAGTGACTTCGTTCTTCATTTAACGGTGGCGTTAACACCCCGTTAATTAATGGAAGAATCCCTCGGAGTCGTTGATTTGCATAAAGGATTATGTGTGAAGCGCATCATCGGATCAGGGATGAAATGATGGAAAACATCGGCGTGTGGCGCTTCGCTTTGATCGTTTTGAATCGAAAAGCGACTGTGTAAACGCTTAATTCTGATTGAAACTTAGTTGTATGCTAGAGACTAGCTGCTGCTTCTTCTTCTGTGGTTTTCCATGTTGGAGTCCAGTTTGTTTACTTCCTCTTCCTGTCCAATCACAGCCCTTCCTTCCCCCAGGCCTGAATCAGGATTAAGAAATCCTGTTTTCCATGTGAAGAAGATTTTAATTCTGAATTATTTACTCAGAATAATTAATTCCATATTAAAACGCATCATGTGAGCGTAGCCAGTGTGGGTGATCACATGACCTCTGGTGACCCCTGCAGGGTCTGCGTCCCGCCGCCGCTCCTCAGAGCCCTCAGGTCATCTTCGCCACTCCCACCAAGGTGGTGTCAGAAGCAGGGAGCCAGGTGGAGTACATGGGAACCAACAAAGTCCCCGCCTTGCAGAAGCTCTTCCAGGTAACCAGCTCAGCGGGTGAAAGGGGAGGGGCTAGAATAAGCCCCGCCCCTCACCTGTAACCTCTGCTCTGTGTCCCAGCTGTCCGACGGCGTGCCGGTCCACCTGAAGGGGGGTCTGATGGACAAGCTGCTGTACCGCACCACCATGGGCCTGACCGTCGGGGGCGTGGTCTACTGCCTGGTGGCCCTCTACGTCGCCGCACAGCCCGGCAACAAGTGATGTCAGCCGCTGCCGCGCTGTGATTGGACCAGAGGTTTCTGTGGGCTCGATGATCTTTTTGGAAACCAAACAATTTGTACAGAAATGTTATTTAGTGTGGAGAATAAATCGGAACTATTTTCTTGTTAAAGCGGGCCTGTGTCTGTTTTGGTTGTATGAAAAGGACTGTTTTTTTTCCCAGCGGAGTCCTGAGTTGATCCGCTCGTAATGAGCTCAGATCCTCCTCTTATTGTCTCTCATCCTTGTTCCTCTGAGGGATTACGGAGGATTATCTGTTCTCAGTGGCACCGACGAGCCGGCAGGCCTCCGCTCGGCTTCTCTCCCCCGAACAAACACCACTTTTATCAAGTTTTTATGGTTTAAAGTAAAAAATCTGGCAGAATTTACACAAATTTCAGCTGCTGCTGTTAGTGGTGAGGTTCAATATTTTTCTTTGTGCATTTTTGTTATATTTATCACATTTCTTTTTGCATTAATCTTTCATTTTTGGTTAGTTTTTTCATTTTTAAAAGATTTATTCGACCTTTTAATTTCCCCTGTATAATTTGTTAGTTTTAAAAGCAACTCTGACAGTAAAACAGAAGAGCTGAGAAGGTGTTCAGGTGGTAAAAGAAAATCGTTTTTAATCGGAATCGAGATTCTTGTTCATCAAGATTCAGAATCGTTTCAAAAGTTCCAAGAATTGATTTTTTTCAAAGGCTAAAAATTATTTGCTTGACTTTCAAAGCTGCTGCTAAATGACAAAGACATATTAAACTTTTTGTTATTTACGTTTGCTAAGTTTAAAACTTTTTTTTTTTTTATGAAAATGATCAGTTTTCTTTCAACTAATGAAACATTTCCTCAGAGCTGTTTCTGTCTGATAGAGGAACGGAGTTAATCAGCACGTTTTGTTACTATAAGAGGGTTTAATGTGAATTAAGATCGAAATTGAATCGAGAATCATCGTTACCCCGAGAATCGGAAACGTGAGTTCTTAAAGATTCATCGCTCGCTCTTTACAGTATCGGTGATGCCGAGACTTTTTGCTTCACAATAACTAAATGAATTAAAGTAATAATTCAGAATCATGATCATAAAACGGAATAAAAAGTTTTTATCAATGAAACGTTTGTGGTCAAACTGAGCGCGTTGATGGCAAATGGATCTAAACCGTAGAAAAAACACACACACACACACACACACACACACACACACACACACACACACACACGTTATTTTTCCAATCAGCCGGCCTGATCAGCAGCTCTGACCGTGCCGGCCCGGTTCTGATCTGAGCCCGGTAAGCTCCGGTGGGAGGACTCGGGGGAAGATGATTCCTGCTGCGGAGCGTGTCGCATCGCCGACTCTGTTGCCATGGAGACGATTACAGGACGCCACAGGCGAGGTTTCGCTGCATCAGATCGCATCACAGTCACACGCTCACACTCACGGTACGGCTCTGAATCCATCTGGACCCGCTTCTGGTTCTGGTTCTGGTCCAGAAGAGGCTGGTTTTAGATCCTGGTTCTGACTGCGGCGCCGGATAACATCAGCTCTCCGTCTCCATGGTAACAGCAAGGTTCAGACAAGCGAGACTAATCGGGATCAGCCTGAAGCTCGAAGCCGTCTGCGAACTTTTCAGTCCAGGTCACGGAGCTTCAGTCATCAATACGCAGTTCTGATTGATTAACCAGATTTCTGATCAATGAGGCAAAGTTCTGATCAATTAAAGTCCTGATCAATTAAAGTCCTGATCAATTAAAGTCCTGATCAGTTAAAGTCCTGATCAATTAAAGTCCTGATCAATTAAAGTCCTGATCAATTAAAGTCCTGATTGATTAGTTAAAGTTCTGATCAATTAAAGTCCTGATCAAACAACGCCAGTAATAAATCTGATAAAGTCCTGAATGAAAGTGGCTTACTATAAACATACAAGCTCCAGCTGTGTTTTGATATCAGTGGTTTAAGAGTTTGTGCTGCCATGGTAGATATTTACTTTCACTTTCGCATCATATGAGCTGAAGCTGCCGCCAAGGATGCAGCAGAGTCCAGAAATCCCATTCATGACACATTTATTTGCATTTATTAACTTTTCAGTCATATTTGTTTTGCTATACACATGTAACATGAATTCAAAACATCCCCGTTCCTCATCGGTGTCAGCGCGTAAAGTGAGAGCCAAATTAAAATGTTTCCTCGCCCTAATTTCTCCTGCTTCATCGTGAGGCTTAGAAAGCAGACATGTTCCAGCTTGGGAAGCATCCTACTCATCCCTTTGAGCAGAGAGGGTGGAGCTTTGACCACCTGATCTCATATGATTACCTTCCTTGTTTCCCAGGCACCTGAAACTAGAGTTCTGCTTTTTATTTTTTTTCTCTCCCTCTCGCAGAAACATACTTCTAGTAACAAAGCTGGTAATCCGACACCCGGCGTGTCACTGTTTGCATTTCTCTCCACTTCGGGAGTCCGGGAGGCAGTTTATGAGGGGCAAACTTATTTAGCTCGGAGGCCCTTTTTTCCACCGAGCGTGGAGTAGATTTCCACTATGACCACAGAACAAATGACAAACTCTTTCTGAACCACAAATATGTCATGAAGCTGTTTTTTTTTAAAAGATTCCTGACAAATGTACGGCTCATAGTTGATAAACCGCCACCTGATGAGGAAATTAAATGTTTTTTCTTGTTTTAATTCTCTGCAGGTGTGTATGGATGGTCCCTGCCCTCACTCAACCCAGGTAAGCAGTAATGCTCTGTAAACATTTCTGCAACACGGGGAAGTAAAGCGGTGTTTGACAAACTCTGCATCCCTCCCCCTTCCTCTCAGTTCAAACACAGAGCCCCCACATCGAGATCATCGAGCAGCCCAAGCAGAGGGGCATGAGGTTCAGGTACAAGTGTGAGGGCCGGTCGGCTGGCAGCATCCCTGGAGAGAAAAGCAACGACACCACCAAGACCTATCCAGCCATCAAGGTTCGTTTTTTACCACCCAGCCATCGTTACCCCTCGTAAAACTGGGGAACGTTCACAAAGCTGCTGCTGCACTTTAATATACATGTTATACATGTACGGCTGCAAGGATGAACTATCAGCAGTGCATGTAGGGAGAAGAAGGAAGTGTCACGTTAAAACCTGAATACCTGATCACGTTGGTTATGTAATGCAGGGCAAAATATGTGAACTCTTGTTTGTTTTTATGTGTCTGGGAGAAGAGAGAAAAAGAAATGAATGTAACAATGATGAACAGAAGGAAAGAGAAAAACTCGTTTAAGAAGGGTTTTACATAAACAGACCAGCAAATTGATAGGTGGTGTCTCTGAAGACACAAACTTTATTGTTATTATGATACTAGACAAACAACAAAACAAGAAAGTTACTTTAGTATTCCTTAAGGTGCAAAATGTTCGAGGTAAAACAGGAACAAATTAAAATAGAAATAAAAAATGAATTAGTTTAAGACTAGAGTATAAATATACAGTATATACTTATAAATTCTATACACATGTATACATTTATTACAGAGTGATAGATAATTTATAATATTTGCTTTACATCACTGTAAAGCAAATTTTACATTTTACAAGTAAAAATTGTCCCTACTCTCATACTACATAATACTTAATTTAACCGTTTAATTTCCATTTCTTCCGTAAATTCACACTAACAGATTTATAAAACCAGATCGATATTTAAAAAGATAATATTTCTGTCTCTCAGAATTGTTATTACCATCCTTGCTTCATCTAATCTTTATATTTTATAAACGTTGTCATTTTACCCCTGATATTGACTCACATTTACTAATTAAAGTTCTCCTGCGTCGGTGCATTAAATTCAGTTTTGCTCTTAAATGATACTTTGCTTCCTTTTTCAGAAAACTGACTCTTTATTTAAATCAGAAGTAAATCATTTCTTTGATCTCAATATTATTTGTGCTGTTTTAAATGTAATCAAATCAGGAAATATTAATATATTATTTTTAAAAGGAGTTCATTTGGGTGATCTTTACATCCTGCTTGTATTTATTGATTGAATATCACACTTCCAGTTACACAATTATGTTCAAATTAATGCAAATTATTAAGTTTAAAACGCTTTTTTGACCGTTTTTTCTTCCCATATATTTCTCTAATCACTTCCAAACAGCATCAAAATAGTTTTACTCCTATTTAAAGACCATGTAATCACGATAAACCACTTTATTTCTGTGTATTTAGTTTATGAATGCATGCAGAAGTCCTTTTCACATGTGGGTGCAGGATATTTTGTGGTGGAACAGATTCTGCAGAGCACGGAGGAGGCAGGACCCGATGCACCAAGTGCGCCGTGATTAACTTGCAGCCTGACGGAGAAAGCTCCACGATGTATTTGAACGTGTTCTAATGACTCCGGAGGAAGTAGAGATCAATATTTAAGAGTTGCATGGTGGAAACTAATCCTGTGGGGGTTTTCAGAGTGAAAGCTGCAGAGTTTTGCAGCATCTCTGCTTCATTTTAGTCCTGCAATCTGTGTGTGAAAAAAGGTGCAGACAGATAAACGTTGAATGAGGACATTTATTTAAAGATCATAACCAGTGTCATCCCGTCTGCTAGGTGCACAACTACAACGGCCCCCTGCGGGTTCGCATCTCGCTGGTGACGAAGAACGCGCCGTACAAGCCTCACCCCCACGAACTGGTCGGCAAAGACTGCAAACACGGCTACTACGAGGCCGACCTGCAGGAGAGACGGATACACAGGTGAGTTTCCCTGAGATTAAACATCACAGATCAGGCTTTTGGTAGTTTTTGGGATTTGTGGTTCAGAAAGCCTGATGTACGCCATGCTGGTAAAAGATGATAGCAATCAGCACTGAGGTCTGGTCGGCTGTGGAGCTGCTAACACTCTGGTGTTATCGTGGTCGTGGGCTCGTGTGACGGCATGTTCGGCGTGTTGTTTGGCTTCGTGTTCAATTCACGATGGATTTTTTTCTTCTTTAAAATCACATTTCAACCAGAAAGAAAACTAAACAGTGCCCGCTATGACGTAGCGCAGTGGTTCCCAACCTGCGGTCTGGGACCCCTGAAGAGAACAGCGGGTCCCCGAGGCATCGACCATGCAGAGCCATTTGGTTTAAAAGTGAAAACCAATTCCACAAAGACGAGTTGAATTCTGTCTTTCAGCATCTGGACATTTTGTTCATGTGGATCCTGAAACCCCGAACATTTTTAACCAGACCCTGATATGGATAAATCTGCTGCAAAAGGTTTTAATGCACGTGTCTTTTCTTGAAAATAAAAAGAAGGTAAATTAAAAAAAAAAAAAAAAAAAAGATACTGATAAGGACACAACTTATCCATCCAACCATTTTTTGTAAACGTACAGAGATTTAGGAGGTCAGGGAGCAGGTGGAGCTACGGTCATCTGTCCTGGTAACCTGGATTTTTCCTGCAACAGCAGTTAATAAACCGTGTCTGATTATCACCGCGGAGCAGATTATTGGTTCTTGCTAATAATAAAAAAAACCGTTATCAGGCTGCATGTTGTTAATTAAACTTTGGCTTTGCTGGAGGGTCGGACGGTTTCTGTGGCGAGAATCTCACTGATGAAATCGTGAAACCTGCGTGGTTGCAGCACAGGTCGAGGCAGGGGTCCGCGGATTATTATTAGTATTTACACGAAGGAACTCAAGTAAAATAGGTTGGGAACCCCTGATGTCCCTATCCAGTATGATTCAGACAACTTTATTACTTCCAAAAGGATGATTCATCTCCGTAGCAACAGAAATACAACAAAAACAATGCAACAGCTCTGGTTTTACCCCGTCTATCAGAAAATCAGGGCTGACCGAAGCAAACAGCAGCACGCTGCCTCGTGCACGTTCCCAACCCCGCCGGCCCGTCCCGTAGCGCTCTGTGGTTCCCCGCGGCCGCGGTCTAACGGCCGGCCTCGCTTTGTTTGCAGAAATAAGTAAACCATTAACAGAAGCTTTGCTGAGGAATCGTCTCAGAAAGCAGCTGAGCGTTGCGGTAAATAATAAAAGAATAAAGAAGTGCAACATTGCGCTCGGCTGTAATTACATAATGTTTGGAGTTGCAGTGACCCGGCGGAGCCAGTCATCCTGGCTAAAGGGAACCATGTTTGTCCGTCTCTATCACTAAAGTGACGAAATGCAAACAAACATGATGTTCTGCCGCCGAGCCGCCATGAGGTGACGCATTGTGAGTAAAAGCTTCATTATTAGTCACCTGTTTTTCTTTTGATGACTCTTTGTTCTGTTCTTTCTCACTAAAAGCAGCTTATCTATATTTATACTGAAAAAACAGCAATATGGTTTGACAGAATCTGGTAACTTCATTGTTACAATGACAACAACAGTTTTTTCTGTGTCTGACTGTGGCGTTAAACAGTTTGGGGCCTTGAACTAAAGCATCTTAAATCTCTTTTCAAGCTGAGTGTTTGGACAAAATACAGAATGAGTGAGACTTAATCATGGTTGCAGTTGTGCTTGGATGTTTAGGATGAAGGTTTTTGGGCTGTTGAACTGAGGTTTTGTTGGGTGGAAAAAAGAAAAAAGGTTACCTGTGGCATCATTATGTATGTATGTGTGTTTGTATATGTATATATCTATGTGTAGGATTGGGAATCACTGGTTTGATCGCGATATGATATTATATCGATACAGTGATACAGCGATTCGATGTTTTCGGATATCTCAAATTCAGAGATGAAGTGATTTTGATTCAATTTGATCTAGGATCCACTGATTGATATGAAACAATATAAAGCAATATCATGAGTGATTGATCACAATTATTTCTACTCATCACAGAAAGCAACTAGATCATCATGTAACCGTTCTTTATCCCTGAACTCTGGTAATAACATTCAGTTTAAAAGAAAATATTTTAGAAATAAAAGTGCATCGATAACTGGTTACTCTTATCGATTTTTGGCCGATGTTAGGATTTTCGATTGATATCATTGACTCATTGACCATACGATCCATGTGTTGATGTATATCAATGTATTTTCCCACCCCTATCTGTGTGTGTGTATTATACAGGTGCATGCACTAAATTGATGAGGTTAATGTTTGATTTTGCTTGTTTCTTAAGGGAGCAGTTTTCTTTTCTTTGTCCATGTGATTACATTGTTATAATTCCGGGTGTTGTTCAATAAGGTTTACTTCTTCCCACTCCTTTTCCAGCATCAATGAATACATTTTATTTGTGTAGCCTGATCTAATTCAATTTTGGACTCAGCTAATGTATAGATCTGTGTTTTCTGTTGTTTTGCTCTTAGTTTAACTCAAGACAAAAATTAAAATGAAATTAGGTCTAGACAATTAATTTAATTTTAATCGTGATTACAATATTGCATTCTCACAATCATAAAAACACTTTAATTGAAGAAAAATGTTTAATGTCACAGGTATCTAACAGAAATGCATATAGACTGGGTATTCATTTTTTTATTGCCATTATTTCTTATTGTTTCTAATCTATTTACAGTTGTTTTTTAAAAAGTTATATTTGAGGTTGAGTTTTGGTGGTTCAATAAACAATGTCTTTTTTTTAAATCAATGAATAATCATGTACATTAATCGTGATTTGAGTTTCAATCAAAATAATTTGGATTATTATTTTTTCCATAATCGTCCACCCCTAAATGAAATTTAGTAAGCTGTTTCAGGTAAAAAGGTTCAGATTGTCTCTTTTATTTTTGAAAATGAAATCGAGCGTTTATGTTCCTCATCTAAGTATAAAGCACAAAGATTTTCCGCTTACTGTCTGCTCTCCTAGATCTGTCCTGTGACTGCGGGAACCCACAGTGACAAAGCTTTTTATTTTTACAATAATCTCCATACGGGACGCAAAGTGGATAAAAGTACAACCTCAGCAGAGTGAAACTTAGTCTCAGACTGTATCTGCTTTCAGCTTCCAGAACCTGGGCATTCAGTGCGTGAAGAAGAAGGACGTAAACGAGGCCATCACCTGCCGGCTGCAGACCAGTAACAACCCCTTCAACAGTACGTAGTCCCTGTTTCTCCGGCTCGGGCTGTAAATGAGTCGCTGCCGTTTTATCTAAGCTGATAAGAGACAAAAAATTTCAAATATGCGATTGCGTTTACTTATAAGTGTTAGAACGTGCTAGAAATAAAGTCTCTCTAGTTGGATTTGACCTCGGTGTTAATGTCAGACGAGCTTATGAATGACTAATTGCACAATATGTAAATGCTGCCCACAAATTGACAGGATGCCGCTGCGGGGTTGCACCTCCCCACCCTTTCCTCTCTCTGTTTTGACCACAGTTCCTGAGCCCAAAGTGTGGGAGGAGGAGTTTGACCTGAATTCAGTGCGGCTTTGCTTCCAGGCCTCGATCACCCTGCCCACGGGCGAGCTGTTTGCTCTGGAGCCCGTGGTGTCTCAGCCCATCTACGACAACAGTGAGTCAAAAGCCAGAATACAGAAGCGCCTGCCCCGCTAATTATGTTTGGGGTTATAAGCTGATAGGTTTGTTCAGCTTGGTAAGAGCAGACTGTGTGGAAAGTTTTCCTGTTCTGCCTCTGGCGCTCCAGCCCGTCTAACCTGTTCATCTACCTCCTACCCGTCTTGATTGTCAGGTGAGGCAGAGGGCAGCTTTTAAAGAAAGAAAATGTTTCCATCGGCTCGGTTGGAGCTGATAAAATCTGCTGTGTGGGGCAGGTGGAGGTGTAGCTGCGCTCTGCGTGGATTTAAAAATAAAACTCCCACATGATAAGAATGGCAGGGTAGTTGTTTAAACACGACAGCGGGAGAATTCAAATGACTTTATGACCCTGCAATGAGGATATTTTATTATTGTCTCTCAGTTTAACTTAACTTTTTATTAAGAGGTAAACTTGACAAGGGGAAGTTATTTTGTAGGGAAAACAGCTTCAGACTGAAGTCTGAATTAAATTAGAATGATATGAAAACGAATAGAGAAAAAAATTCAAGAAAAAAAGACTTAAATAAAACAAAACACAATTAGATTAATATTAAATAAATAAAAAATAAGTAAAAATGTATAGTAGATAAATAATCCATAAATAGTGCATACAAGCTATTAAATTAATTATAAAAAAGATTTAGATGTAAAGAAATAAAATTAACAAAGACAAAAATCTGTTTTTCTTTTACCATTTTATTTATTGGATAGGCTGCACAGATACACAACTAAATACACTTTATATTATTATTATTATTATTATTATTATTATTATTATTATTATTATTATCATCATATCCACCGAGGAGAAGAATACAA
>JBAJHY010000004.1:12565416-12576284 GCA_037177095.1 Craterocephalus marjoriae | reverse complement strand
TCTTACTCAATGGCAGACAAATGAATTAGTGAAAGCAAGAGGACAGCGTCTACAAGTAAAAGACTGCTTGAGCCCAGCTGGACAAACCTAGCTGTCTTTACTAAAATATGTTAATCCCACGAAAGACAAATAGTAGCTTCTATTATTGTCCATTCAAAGCAACTCTGAATGATAAAAGCACAAATGTTAAAAACTTCTTTCTTCAAACCCACCCCCAAAATTTCAATTCAGCTCAATGAAACTTCCTTTACTTCATATTTACAGCAAAATCCTCCTCTGAGCTCTTTGGATTTGAGGAATAAAAATCAATCGGTGTAATTCTGGAGGTGACATGTAGAACTTTTTAAATGAGGACGTGGAGAAACATTTACTGATCTTTCAGCCTCAGGCAGATTGGCTTTATTGTAACAATGAAATAAAGGAGGAAAAAGAGCTTAATGAGACTGTGGCAAAGGAAGAGAATTAGGCCACGGATCGTCACCATGCGGCAGTTTTCTTTAGTGCATCATTATCCTCTTAAATTGCTATGGTGACAGAGGCAAATTACAACCTGCACAGTGAGAGTAGACAGAAAATAGCTCCTCTGTGCAGGAGAGTCGTGCTGCAGCCTCGTCTGACTGTCCTGTGTCAGGAATCAGCTGCAAACGAACAACCTGCCAGATGAGGGTTTGAATTAGTTTCTGGTCGGTTTACATTCAGCCTGAGATGAATAAATTTGTTTCTACGTTTCTAATGGAAACTCCAGGATTCAGTCGAATCACTGCGTTTAAAAGCTGCCAGAACAAAGTGCAGCTGAACAAGGAGGGAAATTTAATCCTGAAAGCTCCATGCTAGTTTTAGCTAATAATCGATTGCCTGTTTTTTTAATATAAAACTGCATGTCGAAGCTGAACCCTTTTATTCCCAGTCACCATTGTAACATGTTTTCAGGACAGCCTTGGGTGTCGGATAATAAGGCTAAAATGATGCAAAATGAATGTATCAATAGACAATTGTTAAATGGCACACAAGTTATTTGCAGGATGAACCAGTACCGTACTGGTCCTGAACCGGCTCCAGGTTCAGTCCTGAACCAGTGCTGGTTTGGTGGAAAAGGGGTAATATTGGTGGGAAATGTCAAGATTCAGTCTTTGGTATTAAACCTGAGTGGAGTTGAAAAGTGTTTCCGTCTTGGGTAAAAATAAGTAAATGTATCTGTGAGAGAGAAGAGGAGGGCAGTGGGGGTTTCACGTCTGTCAGATCAGCTCAGTTTAATAAGCACCAGAGTAAAGAAAAGTGGTTTTGGATATTTCCACCTTTTCATCCTAACAGTGGAGCTTCTGCTTCATATTCGGCCTTGTAGCATAAAATGTTGCACCGTCTGCTTGTTTTCTCTGTTATTATATGACTTGATATGCTATGAGACCTGATAAATGAAGGTGTTTTCATTTCTTTTAAAATCTAAAAACAGATTTTGGTCAGAACATTTCAGTGCATTCTGGATTTCGTTATCCACCATCTCTAAACGAGACGGACTCGAGTTGAATTGGCTTTTAAAACAAACTTGCCAGATAATTAACCGGCTAAAGACCCACACTTTAATCTGGTTCTACTTTCCTTCATCTTATTTTAACTACGACTATTTAAGCTGGAGTTGAGCACGGCCTGTAGGCTTGTTATATAATCAGCTATTTGTGAGGTTTCCCCAGAAACCCGAAGCATTTCCAGCAGGGGGAAGAAGGCTGAGCTCCAGTTTCCCTCTGGACTCTGTAAAGATTGAAAAGCTGCAAGAACGGTTGATGTTTTGGAAGAGTTGGATGGCCAGTCCGTAACGTAGTCTGATAAGGATCTGCTCCCACAGGCTTCCCCTCTACAGTGTGCGGACTTGGCCGCTAGCTTAGAGAGCCTTTGACTCGATCTAATGTCACACAAACAACTTGGGAGGTGTTTCAGGTCTCCGTTGGAAGTTTGAAGCTTAAAAGGAACATTTTTTTTTTACTTTTTTTCCCTCCACTCTTCATATGACATGTACATAAGTGTCTCTCTGATTGGAGAGCGTAGGAAAAGGTGGATATCTAATCTTAATTCCTTTTCTCTAACCCAAATTACCCCACGTCAACCTAACCCTTTTTCAAGCGCAGAGCCTCCTTAACGCAGCAGCAGCACAGGTTTTCAGCATCCAGGGGAGGTGGCGACCTCTCCCACCACGTCCGCACCAAGCAACTCTCACTACCTGCATCTCTGCTTAGGACTGCAAATGTTGCTTTGGTTTCTTACAAATGTCCTTTCTTGTAGACCAACAATCCTGTATGCAGGTGTAGTTTTACATATTTCTTTATTTTGGTTTTCTGTTTGCTGTATGAGCTCAATTACCTCTATCCAGGTTTGGTCGCCCCCTTTTAACTCTGATTATCTGACGTAATGAACTGTAGGCCTTTACCCGTCAGCGCAGAGTTCTGACATTATTTCCTCCTTGTTCTAAAGTAACGAGTCAGTCAGTCTCAGTAGATGGAAATGTGCAGAACAGCGTTTAAGCGTAAAGTTTAGCTGCAGGCTGTAGGGATTCTGTGTGATTATCTTCCCAGCTCCACTTCCAGAAAAGGTTTGATGTGGTTTGTTGTGTATTTTGTCTGCTGCTCTCAGGTCCCCCTCTCCAGAGCCCATCTATAACAGCGAGGGCAAAAGGCTGAACACCCGCGAGTACCGCACACGGAAGAAGATCGAGGAGGAGCGGCACTCCCTCATCACTGAGATGGTCGGCCTCAACCCCGACTTCAAGCCTCCGGCAGACTACAAGTACGTCCCTCTGCCCACAGGCGGGGAGCATTTTAACCTCCTGTTCTCGTTTCGACCGGCTTTCAGCTTGTTTATGTGCTTGTTACCGGGGATTTCTGCAGGGGGCGCCATAGAGTCCTCAGATCAGATGCTCAATCTGTAGGATGGAAGTAAAAAGTTAGAGATACCGAGTAACATTTGACCAAAATACAAGTCTGTGAGTAATGTTGGATGATTTCTGGTGTCAGTTTACAGTTTTTACTAAACAGTCTGGTAGACCACTGAGGTGGGAGCTCAGCCTGAATAACGGTCCCATCCAAATGTTTTCTCTGTTTGGTTCCTGTTACAGACTTTTTAATAACTCAGTCATATACAAACATGGGGATGTAACAATAATTCAAAAATCAATACAATTTGATTTAAATGGCAGTCGATGTAAAAAAAAAAAAGGAAAATTGATTTGCATGCAATGCATCAATGCAGATGAAGTTCAAATGAAATAAAACTTCTTTTGTTCATAAAAAGATTTGTGATCATTTCCATATTTATAATAATTATTTCTTCGGTGTCAAGTTTTGTTACTACAACAGATCACAGTTTTAAACGGGAGAAAAAGGCAAATGTAAGAAAAAGAAAATTCATTTGGCCATAAAATAACTAAATTAAGCGAAGGTTTGAGCGAATGGTTACATCCCTATAGAAACGTGACGCGGCTGCAGCTGATAACTATCGTATCCATCGGTCAGCTTCCAGTTTCTCCACACTGATATGGAGACTGTCTCTTTGTCCCTCAGACCTCCAGCCACCAGAGTCAGCGACAAGGTTATGATCCCCCAGGATGAATACCCAGAAATCAACTTTGTGGGTTTGCTGATCGGGCCTCGGTGAGTGAGATCGGGTTAGCGGCTTAAGTCGTTCTCATGAGACCCGTCAGAAAAAAATAACTGGAGTTTTTTTCTTTGCCTCAGCGGGAACACGCTGAAGAACATCGAGAAGGAATGCTGCGCGAAGATTATGATCCGAGGGAAAGGCTCTGTGAAGGAAGGGAAGGTGGGCCGGAAGGACGGACAGATGCTGCCGGGGGAGGACGAGCCTCTGCACGCCCTGGTCACCGCCAACACCATGGAGAACGTGAAGAAGGCTGTGGAGCAGGTTGGTCAGCTCCGAGCTACCGCGACCTGCTGAAGGTCTGCGGTTCGTACTGACGCTCAACGTGTGTCCACAGATCCGTAACATCCTGAAGCAAGGCATCGAGACGCCCGAGGATCAGAACGACCTGAGGAAGATGCAGCTGAGGGAGCTGGCCCGGCTCAACGGGACCCTGAGGGAGGACGACAACAGGTCCGTACCTAAGACTCAACCCATTCTGTGTCTTTCTCTCAACCAATCAGAAGCTGATCTGGAAAACGGTTGGTTGAGAGATCCAGCTGCTCCCTGGACCCGTGTTAGACTACGTGTCCTAGAGCAGAGACAAAAACCTCGGGGCTTAAATTACTGCAGCTCCGAGTTTTAGTGGAGAAGGACGTGTAACTGATGTGGAGTATCATCAGTGGTGTGAGAGCCGCTTTCCTTCCTCTGCACCGATTACTGGAAATTGTTTACGTTTGGAACATAAGCAGTTCAATATGTGATTTTTTTTTTTAAGTCACAATTTAAACTCTGTAGTTTTGGCTCATTTTGTATAAAGAACATAAATCACTTCACATTTTCAAAGTCCACACAGTGCATACCCTTTCTACATGTTTTTATTAGATACAGGAGGTTCGGGTCCAAATGACCCAGGGCTGAAATAATGTTGCTCCTGTGCAGCTTTATCTTGTCCTCTCCTGCAGTTAGCATGTGTGACGCTGCCTCTCACATACGAAATGATTTCATGCACCTGCACCATTTGATCTGAAATTTCTGCACATTTTACGCTCTCATGGGAATATATATTTTTACATTCTCTATCCAACCTGATATTTTGGGGAGGGACACTAAAAAAATAAAAGGCCACTGAATTTAATATCAAATATCCCTGATTTTGGAAGAGAGACAAGCTTCTGATGAAATGTGGAGGAGTTTCACAATAAGAGGACCGCATTTCTGAAAATGGTACAAGGTAAATATTAACCACACAAATTGTTCACATTGCTTGGAAGGAAGATAAACTTCTACTGAGTAGTGTTACATAAGTTGTTTGATTATATGTTGCAAAATATGGTGAGTTCATCAGACCCAAGAACGCTGGATGAATAACAAAAAGATGAACTGCAACACACAAGGGATAAATCCTGCCATCACTGATTTCCTTTAACTCCTCGCGTCCAGCGGGACGGTCTGTAATCGTTCTGCAGAAGACTCAGATTTATTAAACTTGCTCTATTTTTAAAGACCAAAAAAGGCTCATTGTAGAATATTTATTTATAAATTCTCTCGGATGTAAATCTAGAGCACATGGGAGCAGGTCCTGCTTTAGATTATATCACACAGGCTGAGTACTCGAGTACTCCTCCTCCTGCTGATCTTTGCTGCTGCTCCCGTGTTACAACTTTACATCTGTGATGAGTTTGGGGGACGAGTCGCTGTGAATCTTTCGTCTCTAGAAAGGAAACGTTTCATGTGAAGCTTCTGTAACAAAGTCTGACCGCGTCTCCGGTTGGTTTGCAGGATCCTCCGCCCCTGGCAGAACTCGGAGCCCCGCAGCATCACCAACACCACCCTCTGCACCAAATGCGGCGGCGCAGGACACATCTCCTCCGACTGCAAGTACACCAGGTAACCGCGGTAACCATCCGAGTCCCCGCCGTGTTTAGGGACGGTCGCCGGTGGCGTAACGCTGTGGCGCTTTTCCTCCCGCAGCACCTTCGCCGCCCACAGAGCGACGGGCGGAGAGCCCCCGCAGTCGGCGCAGGACAAGGCGCGCATGGACAAGGAGTACCTGTCGCTGATGGCGGAGCTGGGCGAGGCGCCGGTCCCCACCTCCGGGGGAGGACACTCCACTTCTCAGGCAGGACCCCGGGCCTCTGGTCCCACCAGCAACCAGCCCCCACCGGTCAGCTGGGGACGCGCACATCCCCACACGCCGCTTCCATGGAGATGGGTTTTAACGTTTACTGTCTTCTGCAGAACCGCCCCCCCTGGATGAGCTCCAGCCCCACCGAGAGCAGGAGCTTCCACAGCATGCATGGGGGGCCCAGCGGCCCCGGGGGGCCCCACAACTTCCCTCCCCCCATGCCCAGCATGGCGGGCCCGCCCATGCCCCACAACCCCAACGGCATGCCCCCGCCCTGGATGCAGCCCCCCCCTCCGCCCATGAGCCAGGGACCTGCACCCCACGCACACCCCATGGGTAAGAGCTGAAGCAGTTTTCCCGCCGTACTGCTCCATCTACATCGCTATTCCTTCATCTGAACAAACTTTATTTACATGTCGGGCTTAAAATTTAACAAAAAACATGAATACAAGCAGGAAAACACGGTTTTATCACGTAAATGGTTCAGATCCAGCAAAGAACAAAGTCCTGAACAGCTTCACATCAAACTGAACCGTCAGGCGTCACCAGAAGAAGACTGGAAACCAGTTTGCGTTGTGGTGGGATCAGACTCGTTAACTTCATCCTCCAATAGCAGTGTAGTTAAACTCCACCTGTGCCACCTCTGGTCAACTGTAGCAGGTTACGACAAAGTAAGCCAGCGCTTCCTGTTCCCGGGATGAGAGCTATACTTTCCTGGGAAACATTTCCTTGCAGGTGTGTGTCGGAGCGAACAGCCTGTTCACGCCTGTTATCGGCTCATCTGCTCTCCCCGTGGTTTCCCATCAGCCGGACACAGCAGCACACCGACATTTTAAGCTGAGCTGAAACTAAATCAAACATTTTTATGCGTTTGATTTGCATGGGAAGTCGGATTTTTCAGTTTCCCTATCCCGCGATATTCCTCTGAAGTCAGATATCCGGCCGACTTGAACTCAAACTTACTCTATAAAGGCCTCTACATACTCTTGCTTCCGGGGGTCCGAGAACAAAATCACGTCATTTTGTTCTCGCCGGAAAACTGAGGACAGTTCTTGCCACATGGAGCTGGCCGAACTTTGTTCTCGGGGGGTCTCCGAGAAGCTGTGCGTGATTGGTTGGACATGTGAGGCGGGCGTAGATAAGTTGTGAAAGCATTAATGGTGACGTAGTGACTACCTCATTTTTACTGTTGCGAGGATGAATGAACAGGAGTATGAAATTCCCTGCCGAACAAGAACTTTTTTCTCGCTTCTCGCCGAGTATGTAGCCTTTGGCTGCTCATCCCCAGATCCAACTTCTGACCTCTGAGTCAAATTGCACGCAAAAATCTGAGCTTTTACATCTGAGCATGTGCAAAATACTGCGTCTTTTCACCGTTGTCCGTTAAAGACGGACGTAACGGCGTGAAACATCCATGTGGTCTGTTTAGCAGCTGATGACGGGACTGAAAGTTTTCCGGCACCATGCTGGATTTCCTGCATGTGAAAAAAAAAGATGAGAAAAAAATTATTTACTGTCCACACTAATGTGAACTATTGTCGCACTGAGTTAGTCTACTAGTGGTATGACAGGAGCTTGTTTTGCTCCCAGTTAAACCCAAAAGTAACCACCTGTGGTGGAGATGCACCTGCAGGTCAGATCTGCGGCATCGGTTAGATACGATGGAGCAGAGGCATCGGTGAAAACTGCTGCTGGAAACATCAGCTTAGTTGGAGGGGTGGAGGTTAAGCTTGGCGTTTACCTTCATTTATGCCACAGATTGATAGAGACTGTCTGTCTGTAGTGGGGGGGTGGGGGAGGTCCAGTCTCTCCTCCACATGGAGCAGAGATGTGGCTGCATCCGTCAATTCTGTCTGAACTTTGCCGTCGTGCATCCAGAACATCGAGTCCTTTCACAGCAGTTTCCCCATTTCCTGCCCGGTAACACGGATCTGATTGGACACGGACAGGTGTCAGTCATTCTGTGTGTCAGAGGAGATGCGTTTACAGACCGTGGGACAGCTGTGCTTCCACCTCTGATATAACTATCAGCATGTTTTACAGCAATCACAAAGCTCCGCTTTAACCACCGCGATCCTTCGTTTCAGGTCTGCTCCCGCCTCCCATGGGCATGATGCCACCTCCACCTCCTCCTCCCAGCAGCCAGCCCCCTCCTCCGCCCTCCGGCCCCCTGCCACCATGGCAACAGCAGGCGCCGCCGCCTCCCCCCACCAGCAGCATGGCAACAAGTACAGCCCTGCCCTGGCAGCAGAGTAAGACCTGGTCCTGAAGTGACACCTTCCTCCTGTTTACGCTGTGATGATCTGTGGAGAGGACGGGACGGGACGGAGAGTTTCTATCCGTTCCTGCAGTAAATAAATAGTTAAAATTCTGAATCCTAAACCTAAAATATCCTGAATTCTCTGCAACATCCTGAAAACAAAACTAAATATTTATAAAAACATTTAGAGGAGTGCTCCATTCCACTTCCACGTCTGAAATGAACGTTTCATTTCCAAACGTGGGATAAAAACCTGACATGGAAGTTCTTTCTGCTTCATGAACTATGTGTCGGCCGAACATCCAGGACTGAATCCATTTCACAAACCAGACGTGATGCTGTGTTTCCTCACATTGGCCTCGTTTCCACTGAGCGGTGCGGTTCGCTATCATTAGCGTTTCCATTGTGGAACCGTCCCGTTAAACCGACACGTTACGAACCATTGATGGACCCCTTCAGTTGTGGGTCCATCAAAACTGGTACAGTACGGTTTGGGTGGATGTACGAACAAGCTGCGGTCAGTCCCACTGGAAAGTAAACGGTAACTAATGAATCCAAACATCAGCAGGGTCCGGCCGGCTCTGGAGCTTCAACGTTTCCTCCCACATTTGGTGATGAACGGTGCAAATGGTTCCAGTTGTCCTCAGAACTCGTTTTTCCGAGGTCATTTGGCCGGAAGTGACGTAGTGAACTCGTTCTGCGAGCTCGTAAATTGCACGTTGCATAAATATCGTAGTTTATCAAGTGTTGCTGGTAAATTGACTGATTAATTAGAAATATATCCTTAAATTATTTTATTATTTTTCGGCTTTAAGTGCGGTATAATCATACAAACACACATTCCCTGTCTCCTACACGACGGGAAACGTTGTGACTTAAAGCATTATTATAAAACGTTTATAGAGACAGCTCATTTTGTTTTGGTTTGTCGTGTGTCGGTGTCGCGTTAAAAGAAGCCCCGCATGCCGGCGTCGGCCCGACTCTCAGCGGAAACGCTTCTCTGAATGGGCCCCACCATTACCGTACCCCATTAGACGAAACGAGACATTAGTCACATGACCAGACTCAGGCTGACCTCAGCTACTGATGGTGTGACATCATGAAAGATCTAAAGATTGAATTAATTAAAAGGATCAAAGGTATTACTAACCAATCAGAAGTTGAGGATTCAGAGCGGTCCTGGGGGACTGATGGACCGTCCTCCCACAGGAAGCAGAAAAAACTACAAACATGGCTTCCTACCTACTCCCGGGCACATCATGTGTATTTTAGTATGAATCATGTGATCTCACGTCGTGAACTCTGACCTCTTAACCCCCCCCCCTCTCCCCCCTCCACAGATACCGTCACCACCTCCAGCCCCGGCTCCGGCTCCCTGCCTCCATGGCAACAACCCCAGCAGCCCGCCGTCTCTGCGGCCCAGCCCCCCCTCCCGATGGGGAACCCCTCCATGGTGCCCCCTCCCCCCGGAGTCCAGCCTCCGCTGCCGCCCGGCGCCCCCCCTCCTCCTCCCCCTCCCCCTCCGGGCTCCACCGGCATGATGTACGCCCCGCCGCCGCCCCCGCCGCCCATGGACCCTTCTAACTTTGTCACCATGATGGGGATGGGGGTGCCGGGCATGCCCCCCTTCAGCATGCCCCCCGCCCCGCCGCCCCCCCCACCACAGAATTAACCCGGCCATGGAAGAAGCAGACTCCACCGGACTGCTCCCAGAGAAACCAGTATAACCAGTGCTTTACTTTTTAGTTCAGAGAGAAGTTGTAACTTTCCGTCTGTTTTTAAGTCTGCGCACACACCGAACCGCGTGCGCGTGTGTGTGTGTGCGCGCGCGTGTGCGCGTGTGTGTTATCTGTAAACAGAATAAATCGCTTTCCTTTCTGACCAGTAATCTGATGGTTTGCTCTGTTAGCCGCCGTTTGCATGAGTTCTTTCTCCGTCTGCTTCCTGCTTCCTGCTTCTGGGTGAACAAATGGATATTTTTGTAAAGAAGTGCTGTATCTTAGTTGTGTAGCTCCACTCTGTTCCTTCTGTCCCAGCCGGCGCCCGACGCTCTGATCACACCGTGTGCCGTGTTTGTGTTGCTTCTGCAGACGACCGTGAGTCTGAGTTCATTTCAGACACGATGTTTAGTTTTTCTCCCGTCTGGCCCGAGCGGGTAGCTGTTCACATCCTGCTTGGTTTAGTAATAAACTCACCCGGTTCTCCTCTCCTCTCCGGCCTCCTCTGGTTTGTCCTCCCTCTCAGAAACTCTCTGCGGGGCTTTTGTTTCCTCTGTTGGCTGCTTCAGTCACTCGTTGCGTAACAAGTTTCCTCTGCAACAGTTCACAGCTGCCGTCGGTCACTGGAGGGTTTTTCCTCTGCAGGTTTAGTTTCATCCTGCAGGCTTATCCTGGACCAGGTTACTCATCAAGATCAATACAATTACAACAGATAATTTATGTTTTACCAAAAAAAAGAAAAGTTGGGTTAGGTTTATTTTGCCTCATTTACATATTTGCATATTTTATGTAATGTAGTATTAATGTGTATCTATACAGGTACTAATCAGAAAATTAGAATATTCTGGAAAAGTTGTTTTATTCAGGCATTTCAACATAAAAGGTGAGACAAATGCATTTTATGTACTAAGATAAACGATTTTACTATCAGAGGCCTGACAATTTTTTATTATTTTCAAGAAATATTCTAATATTCAGATTTTTTTATTTAAGGTTTTCTGAAGCTTCAAATCCTGATGAGCAAAATCTAAATCAATATAAATGAAATAGATAAAAATATATTAATTTACATACTATTGGTCTAAATGTGTATTTTTAAGCTTCAGAGTTAAGTTAGAGATGTTGCATTTTTTGCAGGATA
>JBAJHY010000004.1:12505479-12516632 GCA_037177095.1 Craterocephalus marjoriae | reverse complement strand
AGTTGCAGGAAAAAAACCTTTTCTCTCTGAAAAGCATGTCACAGCACTATTCGCAAAATTACATCAGAAAAAAAAAAACAGACTTGTGGAATAATGTCCTTTGCCCACAATTGGTGAAAACCAAAACAGTACATCGGCAGAAACACCTCATGTTAACTGCAGCACAGAGGTGGAGGGCTGATGATCTGGGCTTATTCTGCAGGGGCAACATTACTACATCTGTCTGACAGCTTCAGCTAGGCAAAACAGAGATATAGCGCAGTACAATGACCCCAAGCGTCACTGAGCACACAAGCAGCACATCCACAATAAGAATCAAGGGCTTGCAATGATCCAAAGACCAAGCAACGCGGCACCTTCAGAGCGCTGTGCATTAACAAATATCTATGGACTAAGATGCTGATGAAAATGAGGAGAGGGCCTCCATAAATAACATGAAAGACTAATCACATCTCACACTACATGATTAGTCACATTACTGCTGCTAGATGCCAGCAGCTCATGGGGTGTACTCATTTTTCCACACACTGCTTCTGCACTTTGCTTTAGGTTTTGTTCAGCAATTGATGAAAATATATTACATGTTACAATTAAACTGTCAAATTTTTTAAATATCTTGTTAGTGCCACGGATTTCTTTTCTCTGGGTTTTTATAGAGAGCGGTGATACAATTCTCCTTATCTATCACTCTGTGTAGGTGTATTAGTAACCATCAGCATCCTTGCTGCAGCCGTTGACAAACCAAAATGCCAACTACATTCTGTGACGCTCCCGTCTGCAGATGACAATATTCACATTGACAGTTTCAAAGAAGAAATAAGATGAAAGGAGAAAGCTGGCATGAAGGAGAACGGGAAGTGCCTTCTGTATCTGCCTGATCAGTTTCACTTAAGTTAAACAGGAGCTGTGGTGAACAGGTCATGTTAAATAAAAAAGAAGATAAAATTTAAACCACTGAAGTTAACCTGAAGAGGGGCAGTTTTTGAATGAAAGCAGACCCAATAAAATGACTTTGTAAATCTGAGATAAAGATCACAACAATTT
This sequence comes from Craterocephalus marjoriae, assembly GCA_037177095.1. Lineage (NCBI taxonomy): Eukaryota > Metazoa > Chordata > Actinopteri > Atheriniformes > Atherinidae > Craterocephalus > Craterocephalus marjoriae. Next base: position 12,515,588 of record JBAJHY010000004.1, on the reverse strand, counting down.
TTCTATTTTCATCAGATTCATGTGCTAGCATGTGAAGGAACACAGCATTCTGGGGGGAAAAGTTGATAAGTGTGTTTTCTCAGCCTCAGGACCATGCTGAGCATCAGCTGTCCCAGAAATGGATGCTACATATCCTTCACTGTGTCTTCTAAACACCTCAGGAAAGCATATTTTTAAGGTCAGAAAGTTACATAATTAAACTGGAACAACTTGCTAACAACAAAGTTAATCCCACAAAAACTAAAGTGTGTATCAGCCAAACCCTTGCGTGTATGTATTTATGAAGGGACTCGAAAGCCTTATTTCATATTTTGGGAGTCACATGGTGGATAAGCTCAGGTCTGAAGACTCCAGCCAATCACTCTGGGTTGTGGGAAACAAGTCGGCTGCAGTTTCTCAGGGAGTCATCTTCTCTGGACCAACACACACAGCAAGACAGATAAAACACCCAAAATCTCACTCTCAGCTTTCACGTCTTCCCAAGACAATAACAGCAGGTATGAACTGATATATGCTGGCCAGGGGCATCTACGTGCACAAGTCAAGATGTTCTGACTCTGTTAGTGACTGAACTCCAACACTAGTAGATTATTTCCTGTAAAAACACAATAAGCATCCATGTTTAACAGTAAACCGGTTTAATTCTTAAACACGGGAACCAAAAAATGTAGATAAAGATGTAAAAGGGACCGGGAAGGCTTTACCTCCTGCGTGAAGCATTGACGTCATGATGGACGGCACCCAGGACGTTTCGCTGTTGGAGGCTTGAAATTCATTCTGCAAGTCCGTGTAAAAGATTCCCACACAGGAGGGAAAGCCCAGCGTCAGAGCGAGCACCATGATGGTGGCGACCAGCACCACCCAGCCCCAGCCGCCGTCCGGAGCCGTGACCGCCGCCGCCGCTCTGGCCCCAGAGTTCCCTCCTTCGCTCCCGTCTCCGGCCTCCTCGGACACCTCGCAGTCGGCGGCCCGCTGCGCTTCCATCCCGTTGGCCAGCTCGAAAGCCTTGGAGGCCTCCGAGTGGACGCCGCCATCACTCGAGCCCCTGATCCCATTTCTCTGAGTCATTTTCTGTGTGGCAGCTCCGTGGAGGATCCTGTACTGGCTCTACAGGGGGTGGAATCACTTTTGCTGCCCATGTCACTCCAACGGCTTCGCCCTCTGCAGAGACCTGGAACCACAGAAGAAGAACATGTATCAGTCTCTGCAGAGGAGGTCTGCAAGGGATTGCATTAAACTTCCACATCATGACATATGTGGCTCCATTTGAAATATCTCAGCTGGAGATGGAAATACGCACGAGCAAAGGATTAAATGTGGCAATCTGGAGCAGATATGCACATTTATCCACCAGCTGCTGCTGAAACATGCTCATTTTATTCTTACTGCTTACTTCGAGGGATGATTTGTCAGATGTTTATGGGTTAATACAAAATGAATAAATGATTATTTTCTTGCACATAACAGAGACAGGTCAGAATAACACAAGTGTTCACAGTCTCAGGAAACGATTCTGTGTTTTGGGATTAACACATTAAAGAAAACAAATCACACACACTTGTCTGCAAAATTATCCATCTCCTTTCATTAAAGAAAATAATAAATTATTAATAATAATTTAAATAACTGGAGGCTTAAAAAAAAGTCAGAATAAATATAAATTTGCTAAATTATAATTTAGTGAAATAAGATATGATTTTTTTTTTATCCCACTGAGTTTAAATAAAATATATATATCTCATTAATGATGTAACATATATTAATTTCTCATATTTTTATCTAGCTTTTCTACTTGTCTTGTCGGGCACTACACTGTAGCAGCAGAATGTTGGTCTGATCACTGTGCTGTTTTTTCCTAATTGAAATTAAGAAAAGAAAACAACCAAAAAGATTTTTTTTTAAATATTTTTGTTTTTTTCCCCAAAATCTACAACATCGAAGAACCACAATTTAAGACAAATCAGCCCCCCACCCCCCCCAAAAAAACAAAAAAAAAACGTAAAGGAATCAAATCGGGAGGAAAGTGTTTCTTTGCCTCTGGACTCTACACTGATGATGATAATGATGATGATCTGTATATCTTTATATCTGTGACAGGTAGTGGGAGTTTAAGATATTGGTAAGAACTGACTTCCCTCACAGTATTTCATGCATCACCTCTCACCTGCTCTCTGATAAGCCCAGAAGAGTCTCTCCATCCTGCAGAAGGTGGTACTCATGCTGAAGACAAGAGCTGATGGTCATCCCTGTCTGCCTCCTCACGTAGCTCCGCTTCAGCAGATCATAGACCAGAAGAGTCTGAAGATAGAGAACAGAGGGTCCAGCATCAATAAAGCTCCTAAACACCTCTGAACTCATTTAGACCAGACCAGGAGTCCTGCAGCTGACCTGGAGCTGACTGGAGGACTTGATGTTCCTGTCTGTGAAGATGTAGAGCTTGAAGTCATGGACGAACACCACGTCGGTGCTCTTGTAGAGGCCGTGCTCCACTCGGACCGGTCTGCAGGCAAAACGCTGTCGGGCCAGGTTCCACACACTCACCGTCCCAGTTCGGACAGAGCGACATACAGCATACCTGCCAGCAGAGGGCGACACAGCAAGGGAAATGTTCCAAAGACAACATTGTAAGTTATAAGTAGACTCAGGACGAGAATAAAAACAACAACATGAACAACAGTTATTCTGGAAATGTTTAAATCAGACATAATTTGGTTTATTTGCAGTTTCTCCTCCATCAGTTTGGCTCATTTCTTGAAACCGAAATTAAATTTTTAAAACTCTCAACTCATTTGGCAAAAGTCTCACAGTTCAGCACAACATCACGGCCGACTTCCAAAAGCTCATCTCTCTCCCACTCATTCTTCAGAACTAATGAATCATCAGAGCCACAAACATGGAAAGATCATTTTCAGTTACTTTGTCACATTTCTTGTGAAACTCTATAATCCATTTATCAAATGTTTCAAGAGATTCACATTCATTGTATTATGTTTTTACTAATTTTTAACTAATTTTAACTAAACAACTGTTTAGCATAACAGATTGTTATGCATGTGATGTCCAAAAGATTGAAATGCTGCTGACATGTTTTGGAGAAAACAAGCACTAGTCTGAAAATCAACATTCAGTTTAGATCATGTGATCTGTCTACTTGGGAATCATGCTAAAAATACCTGTGCTAACTGTAGGCTACCTGTACTTCCAAAGTAGTACAGAGAAACTGAGACATGTACTAAGACATTTGCAATTTTATGTAATAAATTAGAAATTTGACTCTGTTTTGATCAACTTGCCAAATAGTTCAGATTCGTCTGAATCTGAGACATATGTGAGAGGAATCTGAGACATTATGAGATCTCACCCGTTTATCCCACTTCTCAAGTATTGCCAAGTAGTTGTCTCAACTCAACCTCCTTTGTCTCAATGATGTCTTTTCTCTTTTTTTGCTTACCTCTTGCTCCTAAGCGAACCTTAGGAGAAGTAATTCAGCAACAAATGATCACAGAATAATAAGTATATGAGAAGCTCAAACTGGTCTCACGAGTCAAGAATGGACAACAGATGAGAAATGTTGCTTTCCGGCCCAAACATGTCTGCTGGGCCGAGTCCGGGCTACTTCTGGCTCAGTTACAGCACTGTAAGAGTTGTGTGGTCCACATATCAGCTGACGGCCTGGATGTGGATTATAGTAAATATTTTCTGGGCCAGAAGTGGTTCTGAAATGGTCATTTTCTTGTAGGTTATGTGTGGTGGTCATGAGTTCTGATAGCTAGACTCACATTTAGTCCACGCAACAAGTTACGTCCATCTTACCTTTTCAGGGTGAGCCCACCTGGTCACCAAGCACTCACACGTGGGCCCCAGCCCCAGGCCTGGCCCCAGAGAGGGGCCCCAGAAAACCAGGGAAATCTGGTTCCAATGTCTGTGTTCACCATAAGGGTCTTTGAGCCATTCTTGGCCCGGTCTGTCCGATAAAGACCTGCTTACCAGGATTACCCTACCACTCAACACAGGTTCTAGGATCCACAGATCGCACCCGGCGGCCATCTTACCACAGGCAGCATGCTCACTTTTAACATTGATTCAATGGGGCATGCAGTTTTTAAATAACCATAACTTGCTCAATTTTATATAGATTTTCAAACAGCTTGATTTTTTATAAACATCAGGCATATGGTTCAGACCCTGCATACTTATGAGTAATTATAAAAAAAATAAACCAACTGGGGCAATTTATATAGACAGGGACAAGCATTTACGTTAAATTAATGTTACTTATATGTTTGAAATAAAACTAAATTGAACATTAAAAAAAGTTTCCTTAAATAAAATGATCAGAAATGTATGAAAACAGTTTGAAGTTATATTTTATGGCCACCAGAGGGCGCAGACGGTTCGTCTTGGGCCCCTCAGGGACGGAGGATTGTGTTTCATTCTGACAAAAGTGGAACATTTGTTGACTGACTGGCCTAAAGAGGTGTGGACATGAAGCAGGTAGTTAGACGGGGCAACATATGACAGTCCACCAGGTCTTATGTCTGAGCAGGTAAATAAATATTCTGCTTCATGATTGCAGCGTTGCTACCTTTATACTTTCTGTCAGATGATGAACCAAACCAAACTTCCCCTGAAACCTGAGATTTCTAGAAACACCTAATCAGGAATGTACAGCACCAGTCCACCATGTCGGACCACCACAACATTCTTCCCTTACAGTCTCCATACGTACCGGCTGTTTCTCCCCAGTGGGAAGACCTCTTCTGTCCCATCATTCCTGAGTTTGTGGACGTTATAGGTGAGAGTTTGGTCATTGATGCTGGAGGTCAGATCCCACAGGAGAAGGTACCTCTCTCTGCTGCAGATGCCCAGGCAGAAGCGCAGGTCAAAGCACAGCGCTGAAGGACAAGTAGAGACAGACAACATAATGTTTGTAAATTCATAGTTACTGTAAGAGAAGAGGACGAAATGAAACTGTTAAAGCTATAACATAATGTTTAGGACTCATTCTATAAAAGGTTTAATATCTTAAATGTGATAACAGTGTGTCAAGAGCCCTATTCTGATGGGATTAGGATTACCTAGGAATCACAGGCAGTAAATAAATTACCCCCGAAATCTGTGTTTTCTGTGGCACATTCACAGGGGATAAGAGAAGTCTGAGATGTGACATAAAATTACAGAGATCGAGCGGGTACGTCAGCACGCTGCGTATTTTATTGAATCGTGTTTGAATTTTTAATCTATAAATTTAAGTGGTTGCTACACAAGAAAACTGTAATAATGTAATAACCTTGTCCACTAAAGGACTAAAAGGTACATATTCTCATGGTACACGGCAAGCCATGAAGTGATCCACCATTTGCACTTTACTCTGCTCTGCTTCATCTTTTTCCTGCCAAATGTCGTTATGGGCCGATGGGATCTTGCTGGTCTGGGACCCAAAAAGTTAGCAAAACACTTCAGGGCAGTCTTCATTTATCATCATAAAGTCAATTAAATGCTTGGATGATCGAAGTACATACTGCTAAACCCACGTTATCCTGTCCATTGCTGTCCAAATCTCAGAGATACCTATTCGCATTGGATTAGTTTTATCAGAGGATTTGAGTTCAGCAAAACATGGGGAGTAGTTTGCGGAGGAATTTTCACATTGCAAATCACCGACATGGCCGATTCACACGGGATTAACTTCACAGACGGCCTCTATAATTATTACGAATTACATGTGGTCCTTAGGTAATATGGTAAGCTTGAATATCAGTAGCTTAAAGCTTCATTATCAGCCCTGTAACAAACAACCACAGAGTTAAAACATCTGATGTCTCCCTCCAACACCATTTAAACTGGTCCAGTGGAGGAATATGAATGACTTTACCCCTTTAATGCCCTACATATCATATTTAATACAGTTTCTATAGAGGTCTTTCCATCAATCCCTCCATCCATCGAACACCGAAGTGCTGGGGATCATAACGTGAGGGATATGAAATAAAGGCCTAAACATAGCATAATAACACAATTAAAATGAGTAAGGAACTGAGTATAATGCAGGTAAACAAAGACCAACGTAGTCAAAGTGAAGCTGCCCATGCGTGTGCACAACATGGCGTCATTTACACTTGTCACCAGAGGGGGCAGCCTATGGAATAAAGCTAAAATTTGTGCTATGCTCCTTTAAAATTAGTTTTAGCCTCTATATAATCCAGTATGTTCACCATCTTCCTTTTACGAGGAAAACGGGAGCGAGGATGATCTTCCTGCACCGCACACATACCTTTGGTGAGCACTGCTGGAAAGCGAGTGATGTGTTTGTGGTCCTCTGTCTCCAGGTTCCATGTGAGGAGCTCGGTGATGCCGGTTCGAGGGGGTGTGCAGAAGGCCACGGCATGAGTCCCCGCCCGGTTGACAGAAACCTGGGAAATGCAGTCCTGGCTGCAGCCGAGTATAGAACGCTTGTACAGGAAGGTGTTGGCGCAGAAGAGCTCGATGTGGACGATGTCGCTGCCTCTCTTATACGGACATCTGGACCACAAACACACAGGCAGGTTATAGATAAACGCTCCACTCAGGGGAGGTTTGAGTGATTAGCCAGAGGTTTTAAACTGTGGAGATCCAAATTTATTAAAACTCTCATTTCATAATTATTCAAGCTTATTGTGAAACAAATCAGTCTTGGTCTCGATACACGTTCGTGTACTCGGTTCTCAGACTTTTTAATCATTGTGTATGGGGAATTAACCTCAACTCCTATGAGATTGAACACGGGAGCACCACAGGGTCAGACATGAAAATTACACTAGACTTGTGGGCGAAGGATAATGATTTATTCATTTAAAATGTATATAATGAAACATCTTTTAGCTTATTTTGAAGCCAGCCACATAATAAGACAAAACCACTGAGGTCTGGATTCAGACTCCAAATAATAGTGGAAAGATCAGATCCCAGGCCGACTCCACTTCTGTGGAAATTCTTCAAAATAATTCAAAACAAGACTCCATATGTGTGGGTGGTCTCTACATATATGTATGCACTCCTGCAACATCTGGGCTCCTGATAAGACCACACATGTTGGGGATCTCCTACGGTCCTCTAGGAAGTGTGCACCTGGTAGAAGCGCATGAACGGGTCCGAGTGCAATGGTTACAGATTTCAGACATATCCAATGCACTCATTGTTGTTTTTTTACTGTATACAAACATATGACTTAAGATGACTCAAAAATGATTGGTCATCATTACTTGGACATAAGCCAGACCACCACAACTAAACAGAAAGCTTTTGGTACAAAGATTGTTGTCACACCTGTCAGATTGTTGTAGAACCTATTCATATACAAATATCTTGCTACAAATTACATCAGACTGCAGTGGAATGAATGAAGTCATGCTTCATTAACAGTAAATAATAATGTTATAATAATAATAATGATAATAATAATACTAACGATAATACATTTTTTTTATAGTGCACTTTACATTTCAAAGAAATCTCAGAGTGCTAGATTTACACTTTATTCATCTCAAATCCCACCAATACAGCTCTCCATACGTGCATTGTGAAAATAGACAGATTGTTCAAGCTTATATTCACAGAAAGTTTTCACTCTCTGGATTTACCGCTGTGACACTGCACAGAATCTGCTCTTGTCAACGTCTGTGTAGAAATCTGTTTCAAACAGTATTAAGGAACACAAGCACAAAGTCTCATGGCACTTGTACAGCATCAATTCACTCACTCCAAACACAAATGTGGTGGCAAGCTCAATGTATTTGGCAGAGACCAATGTCTAGTGGTTACTGGATGAATGGCCCTCAATATTGCACTGAGTGAGCGCACTCCCGCATCGAGGCTGGACTGCTGTTTAAATCAAGCGGGCGGTCACACTCGGTGTGTACATCACCACTGAGGCATGGTGAGCAGTGAGACGCCTGTACAAGGCCCCTGCCGGCCCATTGCAGGGCTGGACTGCTGAGGCCCCTGGGCTGCCTAATCAAATCAGAAACCATCACATTCACTAGGCTCTCAGGCAGGGATGCATGCAAAAGAAAAAAAAAAGTCTACATCACCAATCATACCCCTCCCCCCATGCTCTTAAATACCACCATTAGGAAGGCATTGCAAAGTAATGGAAGTATAGCATTTCATTTTTTTCTCGTTTCCAATCTAAAGTAGGTTAGTGGTTAAACAGAGGTTGCAGAAGTTAACCCAGCCTTTGCAAAAACACATGTTCCTCACAGTATCTGCATCATCAGCCATATGCAACTGATAACAATCTCCCCTCAATCTCTAAGTTTCCAGACCTATGAAATTGATGTGTTTATTTAGCGTGTCCAAGCCAAGGCAGAGCATTAATGGCCTTGTCTAAGGGGTGAAGATGGAATCCCGTCACTTCACCATCGATGTTAGATAATGGTTTCCTTTGATGGAGATTTGGGCCATCTAAACATAATTAGGCAAGCGTGAACAATGATCTCCATGAAGTGCAGAGTACTAATTAAAACAGTTCAGCATAACAGCATTTCAAACATGACAATAAAAATAACAAGAGGATCCAAATGAATTGCACACTCTGCCAGCAGCTCCTCGGATAAATAGTATCATGAAGCATATGAAGAATGTAATTTTAGAAAAATAATTATGCATTATAGTAATTACTGATCTTTGTTTCTGTTTTCCCTCTTCAATGGCATCTGTAAAATGAAAGGTAGGATTTTCTCACAAAGATCACTTGTTCGCAAGAATGAAAGTAGTTTTAATATTTAAAATTCATCAGGTGATTAGAGTTAATTCTTTTGGGTTAAATGTATTGCAAAATAGGCCAAAATGAATTGTAAAATTGGGGTTGTACAGTGTTTCATCCACTGCAATGACCTCTAGTTTTCTCTGTATAATAATGCTTTATTTGTGTTCACCTAAACACTATTCACAAGTATTAGATACCAGAAGTGCATTAACATTTGCTGTGTAAAACTATGTAAAGTTGTGAAGATCAGAAAAGGATTTCCAGTTGTGGGAATGCATGTGTGATTCAAATCACCAGTTTTGAGAGCCACATGGATTCCTAAATGAATACATAACTAAAGAAATGTATTTTCCTTAAGATGTGACTCTGTTTCTCCTCTTTAAATCCCAGCATCTCCGTGTGCATTTAATTACACTCTGATATGGAAGAAATCTTTGCATCTTTATAAAATATTCATCGGAGTGGACAGCTGAGGCAAGCCTCTGTAGATGGTTGCTTGGTAAATCTTTGAAAAGCCATGTGACTAGAAACACAATTTGGTGCCAAAGTATTTAATGAAGGGATCATTTTTTTTAGACTTTAATAAATGGTGTGCATCTAGTAAATGAGCTGATCAAGTGATTTACTGTTATGAGATGACTTTTGTTATAGCATCTTTCATCCATTTTGCACTGACAAAAGATTGATTTGAGATATGACAGTGTTTCAATTACAGCTGGATCCTTTATTACTCTGTTGGCACTCTGGTCCTTTTGCTTTGGGGGACCTTTATTACATTTTTAGATTTTGTTTCAATATACTTCTTTTTTTTTGTAATTTTTTTGTTTAGTTATTACTATGAAAACAATATTTCAATAACATATGGTGTAGCTTATGTCCCTCATCTGTCTGTCATACTCAGTTGCCTACAATTGACTTCTATATCTATATCCTATGACATACAAGCAGAAAATTAGAAATATTTACCACTAATAAGTGAAATATAGTCTTTATCTAATGAGTGGTGATCTTAAATAAAAAAGGTTCTTATTAGGTGCACAAATTTAGGTTGTCTTGTATCTTCTTTTGTTTGTCTGTTCTTTCGTTTTTTTTTTAGGTTGCATTGATTTACTATTACGTTGTCACAGACTAACACAGACTATACAAAGCAAACCCAATTGCCTTTTATTTGTTTCTCATTAATCAGCCTATGAGCATTCAGTGCCATCAGAAATTGCACTATGACATAACAAATAATTTAAAAAAACACACCTATGCAACACATTTTAAAGGCTACATATACAGTGATTGATGAAGGGGTGTTAAACTTTACAAAGAATTGGTTTTATTTACTCAATTTTGACTCAATGTTTAAAAGTAAATT
>JBAJHY010000004.1:12329549-12341462 GCA_037177095.1 Craterocephalus marjoriae | reverse complement strand
ATCAGGCCCCTCTCTTATGGAACCAGCTCCCAGCTTTGGTTCGTGAGGCAGACACACTCTCTACCTTTAAGATCAGATTTCAAACTTTCCATTTTGTAAAGCTACTTGTTAGAGTTGGTCTGGTGACCCTAAGCAATCCCTAGTTACCAAACTGTAGACTCAGTGCATCACAGGGCATCTCCCATCAGCCTGAGCCTGGCTTGCAGTTATTGTTAGGGCTGGGCAATATATCGCCACATGGTATAGAATGAGGGAGTACCTTTACATTGAATTTGCTTGTTTTGAGTTAAAAATATCTCTTTTTTCACTTTCCAAACTGTATTTTTTTAATTGTAATTGAACAGTATTTTCATTATTTTGATTAAAAAACAATCTATTTTAATGCACATGTACTGATCCTTAATAAAAGTGCATTTAGGGCCCAAGGCTGTAAATTAGAATGATCTCATTGGTTAATTAACCAAATAATATGTATCAAGTTAATAGGTTGTACAATAAATGGACAAACCTTAAAACCACGTGCCATCTTGGCACTGTCACAAGACTCATGCCTGCTGGAAACGAGGAGGAGCTGAGAGGGGGGCTGTGAGCGTGGGGAGGGATTGACTCCAGTCAAACTCTGAGCTACGAGCTAACAAAGCTAACCTGGAGCTAACGGAGGATGGCGGACTAAAGCTAAGGTGCTGTTAGCTGGCTAAAACCTGCGGTTGTGCTACTCTTAGCCTCTTTTAGCATCTGACACCTGTCAATCAAAAGAACACACCCCTAATGAAAAATTTTAGCATTAAATAACATCTAAACGAATGAGTTCGAATTTTTTTCCTTCCCCCACAACTGTCATGAAGGTAAACTTAAACGTTTAAGGCTAAAATTATATTTTTTAACCAGGCTGTAAACAAGTTTAATTCTGCTGTAAAGTTGCTCTTTTTAACATGGGAGTCTGTGGGGGATTGCTCTGTTTAGCAGCAGCACCTAGTGGAGGAGGGGGGAACTGCAGTTTTTGTTACTTCAGCATAGGCTTCACTCTTCTGTGGGAGGTTGCCGCTTGATCAAGTTATATATTTATGTCGAGACTCATGAAAAAATGATGGGGATATGAAATTTTGTTCATGTTGCCCAGCCTGAGTTAAAGGTTCCGTGTTTCCTGTCAGTTCCCCTCCAAACGGCCCTGCAGTCAGATTTACTGATCCCAAAGCATCTTCCATCCCCAGAGAGCCATGAGTCATGCTGGTTTACCACAAATGTGTGAAACCGACTGGATCTGAACATGTTTCACACTCAGATCAGAGGTGTGTGCGCGCGCATCCTGATTCTGGCCTCTAAGAAAGACAGTTTCAATTTCTTTCTAAACCAGCCAGTTAAAAAGTCAGGTGTGTGTTCTCACACACCCATCGGTGCGTTTTTCACCCTGAAGGCATCAAACCGCACATCGAGCAGCTTCTCCTTCCTGATGTTTGCACAACTTTATTGGCATTTTTACAACCGCAGCAATTACAAACGCGCCGCGTGCCCCTGAGCTGTTATCGAAGTGTGTGTGCGCGCATGCGTGTGGAAAGACAAATTAGGGGAGCGTTTTTTAATTTGAAGAGGCTGAGAGGCGCTGCATGTGGGGACTGAACCTGAACCAAGTCTAGCTGCCATGGAAACAGGGTGAAAACAGAATGGGGGTGAAAAGGGTGCACACACTTTACATCCACATCTCCTTCACTTCTGTTGACTTATTACAGATTTTTGGGACATTAAGTGTAAATGGAGAGCTGCTTTTTGTCCCCAGAGGACACGAGCTGATTAATCAGATGAATGATGAGTCATAAAAGTCTCAAAGAAACACACAGCTCGTAGAAACGCAGAAGAAGGCAGCGAGCTGAAAGGAGGAGGAGGAATGAGGCTGCACGAACAAGCCTGAGCGCGACACACTTTCCCTCCCACACTCACACACACACACACACTCTCCTGCAGCCGGACAGTGTGGAGCGTCAGACCCGCGGAGGGGAGCGAGGAGGCAGCAGCGCGCGCGGGGAGAAAGCGGAGCTGCTGAGACACCAGGCGGCTGCTGGAGCCTTCGCAGCCCGGAAACAGGCTCCTACTGACAGCTGGATCCCACTTTCCACCCCGGAGCATCTCTGTGCGCCCGGACCTGCTTCTGCAGCCGCCCGGACTGGAAAACCTGCAGGATTACAAACCGATCAGGGAGAGAAAAATCACCTGGAAGCTCCATCATTTGTTCTTTTTCCCCCTTCTTCTATCAAACCTACACGAGGAAAAGTTTATTACAGTTTTCTGGGTTTTTATCTGGACCCATGGCAGGATTATCCCAGCAGCTGCTGCAGACTGGAGCAAATAAAGTTTAGCTGGAGCATCACTTTAAAACACATTTAGTTTCTTTGTCTCAGAGATGTAAGAATCCTGCAGTTTATTCCAGGATCTGTAAAATCATCTGAACCTCGAGGAAAAGGAAGATGTGATCCATGCTGACCCTGTTATTTTAAACGGAGACCCAAAAAGGTTTGATCTTAAGAATGAGGACTTTACCTGCATGATTTTGTCCCTCAGAAGCAAAAATGGTGAGCAAATTATTTCTACTTTTTTTATATTAACAGAAAGCCACATCTGGGTCTTGCTTTAATGTGTTTCCAACCTTTGGCTGGTGAGGAGGAGTTTAGTTCATTCTCTCCTGGAAAAGTTAGAACTGAAGGAGGGTGGATTTCAGAAAATGACTCCGTTTTTCCAGCCTCTAAGAATAGCAGTTTAACCCGTCTATCTCCGCGGTCCTGTGGGACTTCTGCTAAAAGCTCCATCTGCCTGTGAGACTGAGAGGAGTTAGCTGTGGCTGATCTGCGGAGGCTCACACGGGATTACGTTTCAGAGAAGTGTCACGCTGCTGAGCGTCCGCGCGCTCCATCAGACGGAAAAAGCCTACAATAGATTTAACTGCTGCACAGACTGACTTCAGGAGCCACTTACAGTAACAGGCACGATGAGTGACATAAAACTGTGCGCTTTTCCCAGACGGAGGAAATCTGCAGGATTATTGATGGGTTTTGGCACCTGTTGCATCTGAACAGTTATTAAATTTAATGACTGTACGTTTGGCACCCAGCAGTGAGATGCAGATGAAAGATAGTTTGCAAGTCAAATGCAGAAAGACACCAGATTAGCGACAAATACAAAGTTAGTGGGCAAAAATGCAAAGTAAATGCAAAGTGGACGTAAACAAAAACATGCAAATGATAGAGGAGTAACTATTGACTAAACATAAAGACATTTTAAATGAAATTACTCTTAAGGTTATTTTATAAAAATGTTTTATATTGGCAGAACATTAGCCAAATCAGCATGCAGAGTGCAAACTACACTGGAAAAAAGCCACTCCAAAGATAAGTTAAAGAAAAATTAAAACAAGGTATTTTTGCTTGAAATAAGCAAAAGTTGCTGCCAATGGAACAAGTGAAAATTCTCTTGATAAGATTTCTTGGAATAAGACAATATATTCAAGCCTTACAGGATCCTGAAATAAGCTGGTAGCTAAGCTGGTTCTTAGCTATATTTTACTAGTATTGTTAAATTTGTGAAGTAATAAGTTTGTGGTGCTCAATAGTAGTATTTCCCCCCTAATGTCTTAGAACAAGTTCCTGGATCTCACAGAAAAGTTGCTCTTTAGGTGGTTGGATCTTATAATATGTATGATAAGATATTTTCACTCAAAATTAGAAAAATGCACCTGGTAAAGGTCTTTACACACCTACTTCGAACATTTCGCCCGAATAATTCGCACAGTACTTTAAACTCCAGGCCTGACTCCAAAGTTAGGCCGCTGCTGCTTTTGACCAGGCTAGGGAAATTCATTTATTATCATTTATTCTCAGCATCTATTTTCAGGAAAGTATTTAGTCACATTTACCTCTCTGTGACCTTTAACTCACACTGAGATCATTGTATGCTAATTTCAGCTGTAAGAAGGACACACATCAATGTATGCTGACATCAGCTGTAAGGACACATCACGTTGTTTGCTAAGAAGCCTCTCTCCCTCAAAACCTGTGTCTTGACAGTCCTCCTATATCTCGGAGATGATATCTTGTGACCTCTGATGCACTATTGACATCTATTGTTTTCCTGAGTGTTCATGGTTGCTAATAAAAGGTCGCTGGCCCATTAGGAACTATGGAAGTCAGGCTCAGAGCGCTGTGGTGATAGTTTGCTCCAGAACTGATTTCCCATCAACTGAGTCTTGTCGTTCATTGAAGTTAGTTTAAACCTAATAGAATGTATTTGCAAAAAGGATGTGACAATGTGAGGGGAAAGAAAAAATGGAATAAATCTTTTAAAAGTAAGTTATTTCTAACCAAATGTATGTATTGTCATTTAATTCTTCTTTAATTCTACTTTTAGAAAAAGGATTTGAAAATGAATATTAAATCGCAGGATTTAATAATGAAGGAATGAAAACATGTAATTCCTTTAATATTTACATATTAAAAAGTGCAGTAAGAAAATTCTTTGCAGATTTGAATTTCTGTTTACACAAATTATTTGTTGAATTATAAATTAGATAATACACATTTTTATGTTAGAAATAATCATCATGGAAGTGTTGCTTTTTCTGCGAATTTCTACACATCCCATCTTAAACTCAGTCTATATATAAAGGACATCTCCTAATTGATGATGATTTTTTTCTCCCATTAATGTTTGAAAACAGCTTTAGGGTATAACTTAAACTCCTCTTTTATAACAAGCCTTCATAGCTAAAATCAGTGTTTTAAGGGGAAAGTAGAAGTAAAAGCTGCTCGTGCAGCTGGGAAGTGATTGTGTTACTGTATTTATAAAGCTGTAAAGGCCTGAAACATAAAAATATGACCTGATGTCTGCGGATCTACATGCTGCCATGTGATTGGCTGGAAAGATTTGCTTTAATAAGCAGGTGAATCTGAGGCAGTGGGCGTGCAGGACCCATGTTGGTCCGCGAACCTCAGCTTAAGAGTCATGTGTCCTAGACAGTACTAAGTAATGTGTCTCTGCTCCTTTTTAGATACCCGGCTCGAGACTTCACGTGCGGGCAGCTGGAATGTGCGGAGCGCCCCCGGAGTCATCGGAGTCTGTCTGACCGGACACGGAGCTCCGCGCGCGGCTCCGTCTCTGCGGATCCTTCGGCCAAATGAGGAGGGAAAAGTCGCCGCTTCAGGCATGAAGAGCGAACACAGCTGCGTGGAAGTGGAGGCTGCGCGTGGGCAGGTGATGGATCTGCTGCGCAAAGCGCAAGAGAACTTCCTGGAAAAGCGAGGCGAAACCAAATACGTCGAATTGGAGTTAGAGGAGGCGAAGGCGCGCGGAGGAAAAGCGCAGCACGAGCCCCGCTCCGGTGGGAGAACCCAGATGCCTCACAGCGGCGGCGGCGCGAGCGCGACGGAAGAGGATGGACGTGGAGAAGATCATCCATCTTTCCCTCCCTGCCTCAGAGAGCCAGAAGATTCCCAGGAGCCGAGAGAAAGCAAGGCGCGCGCCATGACGCATCCGGACGTCTCCAAACGAGGAGAGGATAGAAACGCGCGCGCAGAGGAATCACAGGATGGAGGAAATTATCTGAGCGGGAGAAGCGAGTCGGATGATTACGAGGACGCGGAGGACGTCAGCGTGGTGCTTTCTGATGACTCCAGCCCGCGCACCACGGAGGACGAGTCCCACTACATCACCACGCACGAGATCCAGCTGTCCGAGCTCTCTGACCACGAGGGGGACTTCGACCTCGGCGTGGCCTCCTCCTCTGCCAGCTGGGACATCGAGGACGACCACCGCGCGTACGCCTTCGTGGACTACGCGTTTGCGAGCGATGGAGCGCGGGAGAGCGGGGACGCACGGCCGCCTCCGCGCGCGCAGGGCGCGGCAGCGGTCAGCACTGTGCTGGAAAGTGATCCGACCAAGCCCGCGAGCTCAGAGGAGAGCGCGTCAAAGCCCCAGCAGGAGCAGCAGGCGCGCGGTGGCAACAGCGCGGGACAGATCCACCTGTCAATCAGAACCACCTCCAGGGCTATAAATGAGCCCAGCAGCGTCCAAGATCAGGAAAATATCCTGTACCATGCCACGCGCTCCGGAGACATGAGCCGCTACGTGCTGAGGGGGGTGGAGGGGAAGGCTGAGACGCTGTGTGACAGGGCGAAGTGCTTCATAGCCGCGCCGGGGCGCGTGCACTTTGGCGGCAAATTCAGGGGGAAGGAGGTCACCGAGTACTCCAGCGGCACGTCCAGCGCTGTCAGCGAGCTGGACGACGCTGACAAGGAGGTGCGCAACCTGACAGCCAGAGCCTTCAAGAGCCTGGCTTACCCCTACTTTGATGCCATCAAGTTCAGCACCTCCAGCGAGTCCTCCGCGTCAGAGCGCGGCCTGGGCATCAACAGGTGGTCCACCTTTGTGGACCTGAAGTATGGGAACGTGAACATGTCACAGGGGTTAGACCAAAGTCTCGTTTCCTGCCAGAACTCATTCGAAATAGCCAAAAACATAGACAAGAGGGGCTATAAGGGGTTCATCAAAGCGCCCGGCAGCAACATCTTCACCCTGAACGGAAACCCGAAGCAGATCCAGCTGATGGGGCAGTTCGGTCAGGGCCCCGGGGGCGTGATCCGCCTCACCGAGACGCTCAATTTCCGCTGCAATGTCAAATCGGGCATGTCCGCGGGAGAAAGGCGCGCTCAGTTTGCACAAAACGCGGCGGGATCACGTTCCGCGGATGAAGTTACCGGCAGTTTGCTGAGCGGCCAGAGAGGCTCGCCCTGTAAAACCATGGAAGACATGCAGAAGAAAGCCGTCTTCGCCTCCAGCCTGATCAAAAATGTCATTTCCAAGAAGATGCAGTTCGAGCAGGAGCGCAAGATGGAGCGGGGGGAGATCGTGGAGCCGCGCCGCGCGCCTTCCCCGGGCTGCGCGCAGCAGGAGAGCGAGGCGCGCGCGGGGAAGGAGCTGCAGCGGCAGAGCTCCAGGTTCTCCGAGAGCAGCTCCGACTTCGCTCTGATGTGCGTGGACGAGCTGGGGGACATCGTGGACGTCGGCTCGTGTCCCGCGCCAGGAACTAATTCGGAGCCGGCGCGCGGAGGCGGAATGGATGCTAAAAAAGGCGCATTGGAAGCGTCCAAAAGCACGCTGCTGCGGAGCCAAAATAGCGCGTTCAGATGCTGGAAGGACGGGGATCTAGGGTTTCAAAAGGATCATAAAAGCGATAAAACTCTGGAGGACAAGCCGCTTTCAGCTCGTGACAGACCGGCAGAGGCGGCGCGGGACGCGGCGGGCTGCGGCAAACCGACCAAAATGTCCCATTTGTTCGTGCCAAGTATCCAGCTGCTGCCCAGCGACGGAGATGATCCGCGGCGCGAGGACGGCGGCGGCGGGGTCATGCGCTCCGACAACACGCTCTACATCACGGACTCCGGCGCTTTGGCCACGTCCAAATCCCCGGAAATTAAAATCAACCTGCGGAGCGTCAGGGAGCGTAAAACGGAGCCTTTCGGTGCCTCCCGGCCGCGCGCGCCTAATCTGGGCTCCGGCGCTGCGGGGCTTATCAGAGCGGACGAGTTCAAGTGCCAGGCGCTGGCCGCGGCGCTAAAGGCGGAGTCCGCGGATAAAGTGCCGCACTTCACGGTGCGGGACATCCGGGACAACAAGGCGAAGCTGCAGACGCCCATCCACCAGGTCAGAGACGTGCGCAAGCTGGTGAAGAGCTCCTACCACTTCGTTTCTCTGGACAACAGCGAGAGCAGATCCGCTGACAGCCACGCGGAGCAGAAGAGACACAGCAGGACCCCCCACCCCGTGTCCCCCATAGTCATCAAATGCCAGTCTGTCAACACCAACAACGCAGCGAGAGAGGCGGGAAACGCAGAGCCGCCGCCTCCAGAGGGCGCTAAAGTGGCGCGAGCCCCGGGAGTGAAGTCCATCAGTCCCTCAGAGGGAAGCGTCGGGCTGCAGAAGCAGGAAAAAGCGCCGGACGTGTGGGAGAAGAAGCCGGAGAACATGGCGGGGAACCGGGCGGCGCTGGAGAAGCTGCAGGCGGCGGTGAAGACCATGGAGCAGCTGTACGTGTTCGAGAAGAACGAGTGGAGGAGGAAGAACGAGCCGCGCAGGCTGGAGGGCAGCCACGTCATGTCGCTGATCGCCCGCCAGGAGCAGGACGGGCCCCCGGAGGACGGCGCCGGGGGCCACGGGGGCCCCGGGGCCCGGCGGGACTGCAGCCCCGGCGGGGGGAAGACGTCCCCCGGGCTGGAGAGTCTGAGGCGGGAGGACCTGCTGAGGGCGTCCAGCAGCCGCGAGGACCGGGGCGCCGCCAAGTCCACGCCGTCCAGGGCCCCCGGGGGCCCCGGGGCCGCGGGCGTCCGCCGGCAGGGCGGCGCCGCACCGCCTAAAACCTTCCCCCCCAAGCCCGGAGACGGCTCGCCGGACAGCGAGAACTACCTGACCATCCCCGTGAAGCCCAAACCCTCCCCCAGCCCCCCGCCCCCGCCCAGCCAGACCAAACGCTCCAGCATCGTCATGGAGACACGCTCCCCGGACACCCCCCCCGCCTCCATCTACCACTCCATGCCGCAGCTGTACTGCTTCTCCCCGGCGCTGACCCCGGCGCTGACCCCGGCGCTGACCCCGGGCCCCGGCCTGGACGCCTTCCAGCCCACGCAGAGGAAGGTGCTGCTGGACCCGGCCACCGGCAGCTACTACCTGGTGGACGCGCCGCTGCAGCCGCCCGCCCGCCGCCTCTTCGACCCGGAGACGGGTCAGTACGTGGACGTGCCGATGACCCCGGTGCCCGTGTCGCCGCTGGCGCTGGGCCCGGCGCCGTACGGCCACGCCTACATGATCTACCCGGGCTTCATGCCGGCGCCCGCGCTGGTCCCCGCCCGGACGCTGGCGCGGTCGCAGGCGTCGGACGCGGATAGCGGCGATAAGGCGTCCCAGCAGGCCGAGGGCGTCTACATGGAGCCGCCTTTCTACATGGCCACCGGGAAGTCGCCCCAGCAGGTCGGCCGGCCGCCGCACGGCTTCGCCGCCGTCAAACAGCCCGTCATCAGCATCTCGTCCCAGCAGGGGCCCCGCATCATCGCGCCGCCATCGTTCGACGGGACCACCATGAGCTTCGTGGTGGAGCACGGATGATCCGGTGAGTCGCTCAGACTGGGAGAACTGGTTTGTTCTGAGTCGCGCAGAAAGTGGAGAATCAGGTTTTTATGTGAAATAGGACAGATTTATGAGTGATGACATCATTGACACGATTTACATTATAAATGTTATAAATGTTCCTCCCGCTTTGATTCCTTTACAATTGTTTGGGTGCCGATTCGATATAAATCGTGATTCTCGATATTCTTTAATATTGCAGATTTTTGTGGAGAAAAACAAAAGTTTTTATAAAAAATATTTTTGCTAGGTTTTTTTTTTTTGCTCAATTTCAGTTAATTTCACAGAAGCCAGACCAGCTTTCTACTGCTACAATGCAAAATAACAAGTAACACGTAAAAAAAACTAAATAGAAAAAATAATAAAAGGAAATTAACAATTTTTTTGTTTATTTGAAAAGGATTGATTTTAAAATTACGAAAAATAAAAATTATCCTGATATTTTGTTATTTAACGAAAAAAAAAATTTAAATTTAAAATTTTAAATGTTGAAATAAAAAATCCCAATATTCAATTTTTCTATTCAGTTTTCCGACCCCAAATAAATACAATGAAACATTCTTGATTTCTTCATGTGAGGTTCACACAGTTAGAATAAAATGTCCTTCAGTTCATTCAGCTTTATTTAAACAGCGTTGCTTCACAACATCTTCACACACAGTCCAGTTAGAATCCAGTTTAACCTGATCCATCACGTGATCCACATTATAGTTCAGTTCATACCATCTGAAGATGATGACCCAGCTGAGGAAAACCTCCATAAGGTGGTCCATCATCTTCCTGGACCGTTTGGAGTCACAGAAACGATTTAGAGAGGAAGTCAGCGAGATTCGGAGAGATTAAAATCAAGCATTTTGATAGCCACTAAGTAAAGACAGAAAATGTGGTAATGTGGTAAGACAAAATCACTGTAATTATGCTGAAAGACAGCGTGTTGCATTTTGTCTTTGTGACCTCCTAACAGTCTGACTTGTGCATGAAATATCCCCAAGTCGGAACTATGAAACAGATGAATTATGAATGTCTATATAAGAGAATTCAGGCATTTTTTTCTGTTTGCAATTTAAGGGCCCAAAATCTTTTGGTGCACTAAATTATTCATATATTCAAATTAATCTGACTCTAAGGACATTTTTCCTTGGGTCTCCTCTTTCATGAATTTAGAGGGTATCCGTCAGAGGAATAGCACCAAATTGCCAAGACTATTAGTGGTAAAGTAGGATAGTATTTCAGTCAAAAGGTTTCAGTCTGATGTTGGACTTCTTGCTCATATTTGCTTTATTGTGCTAAAGTGTTGTTGTCTTTTTCTCCCCAGTCACATAGAGGATGTTTTTCAGACAGTGCTAGTATCACATCGCCTTGTCTCATTGTTATTCCGGACAAGTACTTGCCTATCAGGCTGCTGTCCTGCATATGTGTGTCTGTTTGTGCGTGTGTGTGTGTCACTGTTACGCCTCAGTATGCCTGCTCTGCTCTGTGCACTCAGATCTGTGGAGATCACTCTGACTGGCAAGCCACTGCTATGAGACAAAAAGCCAGGGCGTGCTACACATTTCTTGGCTCCTTTGCGAAATAACGCTGGGAGGGAAAGGCCAGTTATGTGACGCAAATGTTCTTCTACAATCAGAGGTGAAATAGTTTTTCTTAAGTCTTAAATGTGGCTTTTGTAAGTCTGTCTTGAAAAGTTGTGGTGCATCTACTTCACAATACAAAATATGCACTATATGCACAATCACAAATATGTAGGACTTTATCATTGTTTACAACAAAAGAATTCCAACTTAAACACTCATCATGTTTACAGATTGACCGATAATGTGATTATAACCTTCTGTTAAATTGTGCATAATAATCAAAACTTTCATTAGCTAAAAAACTGACCAAAAATATTAATCTGAGAAATAAAAAAAAGTAGTTACTTGTAGCCATGACCAAACTGATCAGGCTGAACTTGGACCATAACTGGATGAGATCCATTAGCTGTCGCAAGAAGCTAGAAGAGGTTTGTTTCTTGGATTTTATTGACAGATAATTGATCAGATGGGTGGACAGTGGTCACATGGAGTCCACTCTGAGTCAGCCAACAGGGTGGAGGAGGGGTACTGACATGCTGGCATTAAAGTTGTGCTAGCTAAACTTTCCAAACTTGCTGCCCAGTTTCTGTAAGATCATCTGCAATATTCAAGAGGACCACGCTCAATGTGCTGGCAAATTCACCATTACATGCATTAAAGGAGCTATACCTGATATTATTTTAATGTTTCTAAGAAAAATTGTTTCTACACGGTATATTTTGTGGTAAAAGGGGTAAGTGCATAATGACTCATCGATTGTGCATATGTACGAGTCCAGGCCATTTTAGTTAGCAATAGCAGCTAATTTTTAGCTTTGGCGTGACACTCTTTCTCCGCCAATGGAGTTAACTTCCATAACTTCCAGATTCCTAGATGAACTACTTACTGGCTGATCGGAACCTGGAAGATACAGAAGTTAATCCCATTGGCAGAGAAAGAGAGCCATACCAAAGCTAAAAATTTGCTGCTTTTGCTAACTAAAATTTCTTGGACTCGTTCATCAACGAGCCATTAATTTTTATGGACATACCCCTTTTACCACATAATATACTGTGTCGAAACAAATGTTCTTAGGAAGATTAAAATAATATCAGGTATAGCTCCAATTCTGTACTGTAAATCTTTCATACATGTTAAGTGGTTTTAGGTGAGTCCATGTTACAGCTTTTGGACTAATTAA
>JBAJHY010000004.1:11445432-11464851 GCA_037177095.1 Craterocephalus marjoriae | reverse complement strand
CGTGCAAACATGTCTTTTCTGCAAGCTTTTTTGTGTTGTGTGGGAGTCGCAAGTCTTTGGGTCATTTTCTTTGCTTTCCTAGACTGTAGTTTATTTCCAAACTTTTTAGTTTGTTCTATTTGACAGATGACTTTGGGTACTTTTGACAGACTGTACTGTAAGTTAAATGTCATACCACAGTGAAAACTGCAGTGTCTTCCCCAAAGGTGTGAATATTCTGGATTATATTTCATTAGACTTTAGGAGTACAAATGATTACCTCAGTTCTAGGGCGAGGCTGTGATGGGAAGAGGGTTTTAAGCAAAAAGCATGAACTGAAGCATTGCAGGAGCCTTCGGCTTTAAGTCTTCAACATGACTGATGTGTCAAGGTTGTCCGACATCAGCACGTCCTAAAACTGAGTTGCATTGGAAATCCACACTGAGGACATTGGCAGCCTAATATACCAAGGTGGCATCACGTCACCTGAGTCAGCGGTTCAATAATAAGCAAGTAGCTGAACAATACCAATATGGTACAAAGATAATCCTTGGGCAAAAAAAAAAAAAAAGGGGAAAAAAATGGGGGAAAAAAGGGAGGAAATAAGTTTGGTTGAGGCTTTTGTCCACAGTGAAACTGGCTGCCACAATAATTTGTTGTGATTACGGGTGAGGGTGTGCAACCTCAAACCCACAGCGTTTCTTCAAAGGGAAGTTCCTTACAGATGACACGGGGAGTCCAGGAGTGCTCCTCCTCAGTAGTTGAACTTTCCCTGTTCGTTGACCGGGGACGTGGCAGGTATGAACAGGGGCTTGGGAGGGACATCGGGTTTAAGAGAGGACACCCGGCGGACGATTGCACCCCTGTGCTGGACCTCCGGTTGCTCTCCGTTATAGCTGTGCTGGCGTGCCAGGTACCCGCTGGGGATGAGAGGGTAGTGAACCTCGCAGGCGCTGCCCGTTGAGTTCATCCGTGCCAAAAGGGGAGGCTGGTGGGGCCCGCCGTTTCGTTGGCTGAAGCTGTGCTGGCGGGGGATCATCCCTCCTCCTACTGCACCAGGCATTTTGGTGGCTGCAGCAATTAATGAGTGACGCTGGGAGGAGTGCCTCCTTTCCAGGGTGGACTGATGGTGTGAAGGGATGTCGGGAGGAACATCCATGCGGCGAGTGAGACTGTCCCGGGGTAAAGTGGACGAGCTGTAGTAGGGAGCTGATTCTGTTTCGGGTATTTGAGGTTGAATGCGATTGGCAAAGGCTAACTGGCCTCCACCGCCACTGGCCATGAGACCTGTGGGGCTCATTAACTGGGAGTTCTTGCTGCTGCTCGCTTCGTGGATGTGCTTCAGGAGCTCATCCAGCGAGGTTACCTCCATCACCTTCTGAGGGTAACCAGGGTACGGCTGCGAAATCATCCGATCGACGTTGGGGATTTTGCGTTCTTCTGGATGCAGGTGACCAACCATGGGCTGCCCGTTGGACAGGCCGTGGGAGTAGGGGAAGACCTGCTGATGAAGCAGAGCAGAACCAGGCCTGGAGCCAATGTTATGAGACTTTGGCTCCTTGGCATTATTGCAGTTCTGGTTCTTTTCCCACTGGTTCTTAAAGGCTTTCATGCTCTTAATAGGCAGTTCTGGGGTGGAGTCTGGTGTAGGCAGACCGGACAGCTCTGAGGAGTGGTGGAGGTGGTGAGGATGAGGGTGAACCAGGTCTCCCATCATCATTCCATGATGGCCGTTTCTCCTCGGTGGGTGATGCTCCTTGCTGTTGGTGAAGAAAGAATTGTAGATCTTTGGGGATGACACCTCCAGCTTGTCTTCCTTACTCTGGCTGTCTAGGAGGCCATTAAGCTTGGCCAGGCTGCGGAGTGACAGGGCGTGTGGAATGGGGGCTTCGGGATCCTTTGACAACTTCTTGGTCTTGTGGCCCGTGTGGTTGCAGTAGCACGACACCAAAAAGCCAGAGAGGAAGGCTCCAAGAACAAAGGCCACCAAAACACAAGCTATCAGAAGGGTGTAATGGACACTGTGGTTGGTCCTCTCCAGCTCTGGAGGTCGTCTCACACCTTCAAAACAGAAAAAAAGTGTTTTAATTGATGCTCTTGATTAAACCAGAAAGAAAACAAAACTGTTCAAGAGCTAATATAGGTCAAGCAGCAGCTGGGAAAGACAGGTTGTGTTTAAAGAGGCTTCTCTATGCAGGAAACGGCACGGGAGAAGTGTTTGAACTAAGCTTTTGGCTTCCTCTCCTTTAACTGTTAATAGATCAATGCAGCCTTTGTTTTAGGACCTGAGCTTCCCTTCAGACTGGCAGAGGCCAAGAGCTCCCCAGTCAGAGAGAAATCAGCTCTGAGATGAGTTAAAGCTTTAAATATTGATGGAAGCAAAGCAGCAGGGGCCTAGTGTTATTTTCACAGAGTCTGCTTTCCAATGTGAGGATCAGCGGCGAGAGAACCTGGTATGATGAATGAGCCAAAAATAACAGGTCTGTCCAATAGCTCACTGAGTGAGGCATCTTTGCCAACATGGACTCAAATGAGGTTGTCATATTTTCTCCGAATGAAGGGACGGTCGGGGCAGCAGTGCACTGAAAACTCAAGGTTACTTGAGGGTCACAACACCTGAGGGCATTTACATGCTAGATTTACCTCGTCTGTGTTTGGCTAATGGTGTGAAAGGCAGAGATGATGAAAAGAGTGAAACCTGCCACCTCTCGTAATCAGAGCTCATTTGCAAAAAGCTGCTGCCATCTGTGGTGTCAGACCCTTCCATTTGCCCTTAATGACAGTTTCTGCGAAAACTGATTAGTCTGCGGAGGGAGAGGGGTTAGCTGAGATGCATCAAGAAGGGAAAAATACGGGTGTGCCAAACAAGCCTAACTATGGACAGCCAAGCACGCAGCACATGACTGTAAATACCAGCACACCTACATACACATGCATACTCAATGCACCACACTTGTCAAGAAACATGATACTTAAAACTCCAAGCAGAAGGACATTTTTTGTTGCCAGATTGCTGATATTTGCTAGATGTGGTTAAAAAAAATATCAATATTGACAAATTATATGTCCACATGTGAACTGTGAACTTTCAAATAACAGAAACAGATTGATACTTGTTGATCTGAACTTGTACACACCAGAGTTGTGACCTACCTTTTGCTGCCCAGGCTCTGAGGGGACTGTTGTCATCGATGATGTGGTAGAAGGTCAGTGGGATGATGAGGAAGGGGCTGTCGCTGGACGTGTCCACTTGGAAAGGCACGTTGCGCTGGTCCAGCCGCACCGTCTCGCCCTCTTTTGTCAGGGACGTCTGAAGCAGCTTCCCCGTCACCTGGGAGCCAAGATGTAGTCAGTAAATGTAGCCAAGAAGTTGGAGAAGACATCCTGTAACCAGAAGGCCCCAGCTTTAATACCTGCATGGCCAGCATCTCCAGTAAAGGTGATATGCCCTTGCAGTAGCTACAGTATGGTCAGTGAGTAGATGTGGCTATTTGACACACCAGCAGGATAATGTGAGTTAAACTTTGGATTATTGGATTCCTGCTGGAACCAAACAGTAGGGAAAAAAGGATGTGTTGTGCTGATAGTTTCAATTAAATTTGAAGGATTAGTTTGTTTTGTTTTTTCAACCTGGACCTGGAGGGATCAGAACAGCGATTCATAACAACCCACTGGTGAAATGAAGGATTTTTGTGGCAGAAATTGCCATATTTAGAGGCTGCGTGAGCTGGTCATGTTCACTCCCCTTATATTGGGTGTACACTGATCAAGAGTGGATCTAAATATCTCTTGAAGGAGTTCCAGTTACACCAAAACTGTCTGGGTGAATAAATTATCGTATTTCTTGCTAAAAAATAGGTCCAGGTTGAAAAAAAAAAAAACTTATTCTTTGAGGCTGGTCAATAACGCATCAGGACACTAAACAGAACCATTTCTGAGTAATTTAAATTGCATTTTGTGTTAAAACTGACCAATCTCACTAATATGAGCTCCTTGTGGTACTTAAGTCACAGAGCAGCACAAACAGAGAGACAACAACGTTATCTACAACTCAAAATTGTACTAGAAGGACGTTACCTGGCATCCTAATAAGAGGCTTTTTCGCATGTTCGCCACTCGGATCATGAGGCAGGGTCGCCCCTCGTGATTTGACACAACCGCGTGCTGACTGAACTTCACTGTTTCACCTCTCTTTTTGGGACGGGCGACCTGCAAGAGGAGGAAAAGAGATGAAAAAAAAGATGGATTCCTGTCACAGCTGTAAACGTTTCTCATAACTCGCAGCAATCATTGACGAGAATTCATGTAAGTTCTCTGTAAGTTCCAGAAAACCTGACTCATTGTGACTTGTGATTAGAAGTAAAAGGAAGACAAGAGTAACAGGCACCATGGAAAGATAATAAGGGGAAACTAATGTTTTTGAAAGATAAGAGGGTAAATAATCTGTGAGAAAAGCTGATAACATGGAGCTGATTACCACAAACACTGATAATTGATTCAAGGTCTCTGAAGGATTGGCCCACCTTTTCATTTATGATTTAACAATCACATTTAACATGGACTAAATATTACCTTTGCAAGAAATGTACCGGTGATGAAGATCTCCATCACCATGGTGATGACCAGCTGAACAATGAGGAGAACTATTGCTACAGGACACTCATCTGTGATGCACCGGAAACCGTAGCCGATTGTGGTCTGGGACTCCAGAGAGAAGAGGAAGGCCCCAGTCAGGGTCTTCACCTCCATTACGCACGGTGTGTGGTTGGAGGGGGGATCAAACTCTGGTAGGGAGGATAAAAAGAAGACCTATTTGGTACAGTACACACAAATCATCAAGGGACATTTTGTTCCCTCTTTCTCTGCTCAGCTTTGTTTCATCTGACATTAAAAAAACTGTGATGCACATGATGAGTAGGTTTGTTTTTACAGGAACTGAAGACATGAATCGAGACATTATTTTTTCATTTTGATCTCTGATTTAGACTTTTCTTTTACTTTGTTTTTAATTTGGCATGAAATCCACAAGTCTCCAAGGCACATAAATAATATTCAAAAGCAAAAATAAGTATAAAACTGCAATATACTGTAAGAGGGACTGATTAGGTTTTAGATCAATATCTCCAACAGATGTGTTGCTTTAAGTGTAATTTCCATACTGTATGCTTGCATAGCATGTCTGTAATCTACTCCAAATCTGAATATACAAGGTACAAAATTCCATTACGGTCAGTCTACCATGTATGGATTACTGATGAAATGTCACACTGAGATGGTTTAACAATCATCTTACTTTAAAAAAAAAGCAGGTAAAAACAGAAGAAGCCTGTGGAATTATCAGGATTACTCATAAGTTGGCCCAATCGTCACCCATACTACAATTTTTGATAATGGTTTTCTCATAAAAGTCAGAGACTTTTCACGCTGTTATTGAAAAGAGGTAGTAATTACTGGGATTGTGAAATGTGAGGACCATTTAGTGCTTGACATTTCCAAAATTAAATGTTCTAACTAAATATATTACTGAATGTGTGGGTTGTAGAATCTTCCCTTTATGACTAGGTGTACAAGGATTGCAGATAACAGAGCCCGCTCTTTTCTAGAAATATTTTTAAATATAACAAAGTTCATTCATCATTCGTGCCACAAAATCCCCTGTGAACTGTGATGCATGTTGGTGCGAGCGTCATAGTTTGGGGATTTTTTTCTCTCTCTCACTTTCTTGACCGTGACCATCTTTAATCTGGTCAAACATTTAACTTGAAATTGAGTCAAGAAATTTTACTGCAGACTGTCAAGACACCAGTCAATGATCCAAAAATTAAAGGGATACTGTGTGACTTCAGGCCCAAACGTCAGCCTAATGTGAGTAATGATGGATGATTTCTAGGGTCAATATACAGTGTTTGATGTGCGTCAGCACTCCGAAGTGGCTGCCCTGTCAGAAGCAAGACATTGTAACTTTGTGGTAGCGGATCTGACACTCATGCGATCACATGACCTGCATAGTTTTATTTTTCCACATCTAAGAGCACTTATTCAAAACAACAGCAGTAAGTCCTGATGAGCTACAGAACGTTGCAGCTCATCGTTGCAGGATTCATCTGTGTCTAAATGCGGCTAGTTGAAGCTAATTGTCAACAGACCAATGCTGGTTTTCATGCAATAAATGTCTGAATATCAAAGTAGTAACAGAACGATTAGTAACTGGCTGGTTTAGTTTTATGGTTTTCAAATGCTGTATGAATATGTCCCAAAAGCTGCAGTCTAAGGGCCCATTTATGCTACGCAAATAACGGATATGCAGACGAACAGAAAGTTTCGACAGTCTTCTGCGTCAATTACGTGCATATTTGGTGCGTTTTCAGGCTCCTTGCGGATCTGTCAATCATAATAATACCAACGGCAACCACAGTGGCAGTGTTGAGCATAGTGGAGCAGAAACAAACCAGGGAAGAAGAAGAAGATAAACGGGAAGAGAAAAAACATAGAAGAAGAATGAAGACAGGAACAAAAACATTAGAAGTAGCACAAGCTTCTAAATAAGTCTCTACAAGTGTTCAGGGAGTGTTGGTGGTTAGAAACAACTTTATAGCAGCACGTTTGTGCCGCCGACCGGCGTCTGAAACTAACCTCATATCGCGGTGTTAACAATGAACTCAGCACTGCCCCTTAGCGGAGGTTAGCCTAGCAACATAAACGACGCATGGAAGTATGAAGGCAGGGACGCATGAAGACGTTTGGAACGGATGTCCATTTTTACGTCCGTCAGGGAGCATAAATGGGCCTTTATGCTGACGTTCTCATAACAACTAGGATATGAATAGACCATTAACAACTAGAAGCACTCAGTCACATCCCTCTACTAGTAGGTCCTGATCCTTCAATAGTGAAAAATCATTTGAAAAATTCCCGAATCCAAATTACTTCACTATCAGCTGCTCAAAGTGGTCTGCAGACACGATTCCAAATCAGGATGGAAAATGTTGCATTTTACAACCGTGTGGCCCATGGGAAGTTACAGGTTCAGCTCCCCTTGTGGCTAAAAGTTACACAGTATCCCTTTAAGAGTTGTGTGTTGCAGTAATATAATTGCCTACATGAAATCTGTAAATAAAGATTAGAAAAAGACTGAATTCCAACTTTCAGAGTCTTAGCTTTTGCTGCATATTCAAGTCACAAAAAGTCCAACTGTGCTTGTGTTATTATGCCATAAATGGTTTAGACCAGTGGTGGGTAAACTCGGTCCGAATCCCACAGGATTTCCATGCATCGCTGCTCCAACACATCTGATTCACATCAATGAGCTACTATGTAGAACTCCATAAGCTGTTGGATCCATTTGATTTGAATCAGGTGTGTTGAAGCAGGGATGCATTGAAAACTCCCAAGAATGCGGCCGCAGAAGGCCAGAGTTCCCCACCACTGACCAGGATGATTATCAGATCACATTTTTATAGTAATCAGTTCTTGCATCTATTTAGTTTCCTTCGTGAAAACATAACCTTCTCCCATCATTCCTTTTACCTCCTTACCCATCAGGTCTCCGTGCACCAGCGCCACCAGGTACCAAAGCACTCCAAACAGGAACCAGGTCCCAGCAAAGGTCGCAGAAAAGAGGAAGAACTTGTAGCGCCATTGCATGTCCAGGAAGGTTGTCCAGAGGTCACGGAGGTACAATGCCCCTCTCCCACTGACATGCTCGATGCGCACGTTGCTTCGTCCATCTTTGGAGAGAACCCTTCGCCTCCTCCGTAGAGCGCTGGGTCCTCCAGCTCCTGTTCCTGCTCCACCTGCACCAGTACCTCCAGTCCCACCTGTGGAGCCCAGCAGGGGCTTTGTGATGTCAGTCTGTGTCTGGGTGTGGCATACTTTCTGTGGGGAGGAGCTTTCTGAGGACGGCGGGGTCGCGGAGGTCATTGCTGGTGCTGCATGGTGTTGGAAATGGAAAGAGACGACATCGGAATGTAAGGAGAGGAAAGGCGTGCAAAAAGGGGTTTATAATGTGAGTAAAAAGACAAGAAAGGTGTTAGAATAAAAGAACAGAGGTTGTATTGGTGGTGGTATAAGTGCACAGCAGGTGGTTTCGAATGAAAAGGTGCAGGATGTGTGAAGAGAGAGAATGTGATAAACAAATGAATGAGGAAAAATGGCAGAGTGGAACATGTGAGAGGAAGGTGACCAGGAACAGAGAGGGAAAAGAAGAAGGGGATTAGAAGCACATTTTTTAACCTGACAGTGGTGTAGCTGTCCAGGGTGGCAATTTAAGTCCATGAAAGCTTATTCACATTCGGGTTACACAAGGCAGCTGCTGATATGTAATGAGGAGACACTAAAGATTTTTAATGAAAAGGACAGGGTTTTTTTACATTAAAATAAAAGGAAAAAAACGTTTACATTTAGTCATTCCACCTATTGACTTTGCTATAATTTAGTGATTATTAGTGGCATTAAGAGGCAGAAACTACTGTAAAGTGAGTGAATGAAATTTCAAGAAATTCTGACAAATTCATGTGTGTAATGCTGTTAAAATAATTTGTTTTCAGGTATAGTTTGTGCAAAGTAACAGTCAGTCACAGAGGAGACAACCTTAATTCTGACCAAAAGTCTATGGGATGAGATCTAAGTCCATATTCGAAATATAACTTATTTAATGACTATTAGATAAATATTTGAATAAATACAAATTAACAAATTGATCAAGGATATCTTGATGTAATTCAGTCTGACTCAAACAACTGCAGGTCAGGTCTCCCAACCAGCCCATTGGGAATAGGAGCAAATTTAATGTTAAAATATTTTTAAAAGCTTTTCTTTTATATAATATATTTACTGCAATAGTATGAGCTGTTCTTCTCTCTGGTATGAGTTCAGTGTTTGGCAGGCAGCTGAGTGTATTCTGTACAAGGTGCTGAATATAATGAACAGCATTTCTGTCAGAGGGTTCTTCAGATGTACCTCAATAAACATGTAGGAATGTTCAAGGCTATTCCTGCCTCCAGAGATCAGGATGACTGTTTACTGGGATAAATAACTCATGATGATGTACTGCTGCTACAATGTAATTTTAGTTAGGGATTAAAAAAAAGAAAAAAAAGTCAATTCAGTTTAGTCCAATTGAATCACTCCAGCCATTAAACCAAAGCTATATCATCATCACTTGTATCCTAAGTGTAGGATAGGCCTGTGTCTGAAAACAATGCTGTACCATGATATAGCTTTAGGCTGGTATAAGTGGGTCCTTAAGTGTCATTAGTTTATTAACTGAACAAGGAACCCCCGCCCCTGGGCACCATTTATACTTATTGTTACAGTACGCACTGCTCTCTTTATGCTCTTCACAATCTTGTTTTCATCTGAGTTTCTCTTTCTCCACATCCTTCCTTTTCTTTTCTTCCCTCTCGCTGATCTACCGTTGTTTACTCAACAGGCTTTTTGTTTAAAGCCGTCTCTCCTCTTCAGAGTTAATATAACAAAAACCAAAAACAGTACAACACTAATCACCTTTCTTGAAACCGGAAACTCTGAGTTTTCCAACTCGGAGTTTGTCGACTCAGAGTAACCAGTTAAACTCCGAGTTTGTTAACACTGCTTCTTGAAACAGGCCCCTGATGACACTTGAAGGTTGGATAAAGTTTGTTGACATGCTACTTGTCTCTTAGTTGTCTTATAGTTAATGGAAAATGTGAATTACACTGCAGCAGCATCTCACTAAATTTATCTCCAACAACACTATATGTATGACTGATTTAATGCAACAAAATCTGGTTAGAAGTGCAAATAAACGTAATATTATAGGAGCTTCTCCTATGTAAACAATGCAGACATCTTGAAACTTGACTTCAGGAGGCCGTTCCAATTGAAACCTCCCTCCTTCTTTTTCTGGTGTTTACTGGCCGTTGTGAAACAGCTTTAAGAGCATTACCCACTGCCTGGCCCATTCAGCCAAATTTAAAATGCTCATACCTACTGGTGTGCATAACAGAAAATGCATATTAATGGGGAGGTAGTATATCTTCCTCATTTGGAGTGTGCAGTGGTGTGAGGCAGGGGGGGGAGATTTTGTCCTCTGTGCTATTTAACTTGTATATAAATTAGCTGTCTCTGCGGCTAAAAGCCTGTAAAACTGGTTGTTTTGTTGGTGGTTTGCTGGTGAGCCATCTGATGAATGCAGATGATCTTGCCACTTTCAGTTCAAGTAGTGCTGGGCTGCAGCAACTTCTTAAAATATGTGCAGAATACGGGGAGGAATATGACATAAAGTATAATGTCAGCAAGAGTCCTGTGCTAATATGTAAAACCAAGCAGGATAAATGGCTGAATTTTCCCTTTTTTAAACTTTTTAATATAAGGCTTGATGTTTGTCATCAGATTAAATATCTTGTTTATATTTTAAGGGATGTTATGTGTGATAATGATGATATATACTGACAATGTTGTAAGTTATAAGAACAGGCCAACATTATTGCACGTATTTTGGTTATTGCACGTTATTTGGTCAGTTAAGGTGACCCTTTTTAAAGCGTATTGTACACCACTGCTTATGGTCCATCTTTGGTCATCTTACAAGAAATCAACTATTCGAAAATTACAAGTTGCATACAGTGATTCAATGAGAATAATACTCAAGGTTCCCAGAGGAGGGAGTGCCAGTTTAATATTTGTCTCTGTTGGAATGAGGACATTCAAAGTGCATGAAATGTCTGTATGTATTTTAGGTGATCTGTGTATTTATTTATTTGTTTTATTGATTTATATGTATTTTACTTGTGTTTTATATGGACCTGAGTCTATTAATAAACTTGAATTAAATTAATGTATTTGTACTGTATATATATCTTTATATATTGACAGATTCGTGTTGTTTCTCTGGACGTAACCTCCTCAAGAGCCTCATCAATACTGCATTGAACAGGTATTTAAAAATGGTGAAAACAGTTTTGATGCAGTTGAAAGTAAATGTATCTGCAAAGTCTTTGTTATTGTATATTTTTTTTATGCCTGCAAGTTTTCAAAACTCTAGACCTATGAATGACAAAATTATCTGCTCTGATTAACTGATGAAGGGGGAGGAGGCAATCCGTGGCGTGGAGGAAATCTCCCTGGGTTTGAAGACATAAACGTCAGGTTGCTTCTTGCACTCTGGATCACGAAACTGCAAGACAGCATTGTAGGCTCAGGCACACAGCAAAGAAACACAGAGATCTGCTCATCATCTGCTCTGACCGTCCAAACCTCACCCAAAGCACGGTGAGTATATTTCTTTTTGCAAATGCATATATTTAGAAGTGCTTTTTGATTATAGCAGGCATCTGTATGTGTGCAAATGTTCATTCCTTGCAAATGTCACTTCTTTTGTTTTAAGGGCAAAGAAAAAATAAATTTCAAAATATAAGAAGAAAACTGTTAAATTTGTTCATGGTTAAGTTTCAACACCTTTCTTCCAACTGGAAAATACTTCTCCTAGTGAATAAAATAAAAGTAGCTAGCTCTGTGTAAGAAAACATTAAAAATTAAAAATATATACATATATATCCAGAATGACAACCTGCCTAGGATGCATCTAAACCAAACATAAAAATAATAATACTGAAATAAAATACACAAACAGCGCCCTGGGCTTCATATAGCCGCTCCACCGCTTCAAGCTGGAGCGTGTTTAGCGTCTACGGCCACCGCTGAGCTGGTCACGTCATCCGCAGCCTTTCTGACCGTTTTCTGAACAGCTTCTGAAAACAAAGCAACAGAATAAATGAAAAATGCAAGTGTGGATTAATACTGATATACTAGATGTCACAGAGATAAAAGAAAAGAAAATAAAACTGCTACCACCACTGCACACACATCCATAAAACACACATTACTTTAACGTTTATACCAGAAGCACGTTTCGTCCAAATTATTAAAAAGAAAAAAGAAAACAACTAAAGCCACGAAGCATCTGACGGCAGAGACTTAAATCTCCTTGTCCACGTTGCCTTTTTTTTATTAGCAAGCTAGCAGACCAGCTAGCAGGCAAGCTAGCTTCAGTTTGCTGCTTATGATTAATAAACGGTTATGAACAAACACTGCTGGACAGAACAACTTTTCAGTAAGATCCCTTTGAGCTGCTCTCACCTGTAAGCAGCTCTCCGTGGATCCTTTGATGAGTTCCAGTCGACGCTTGATTTGAGAAATAACAGCCGACTTCTCAGAGCGAGAGCTGAAGGACTGCTCGCCACCGACTGCTTCTCTGACCGCAGAAACACACATTCGGCGCGTTGCTGCCTCCTAGTGGGGAGAGATCTTAGCTACAGTCCGCTGACAGGATCTCGCCCATGTTTATTTCTGTTTTATGTATGCCGTTCCCCACTGTCATTACTACAATCTGTCATTTTATTTTACTTTTCAAATATTTTTTTTATTTCTAACGAATCACTTACATAGTTTATAGTTTAAACCTGGTCTAAATCTAGACGTTGATTAAACGTATAAATCAAGGCTAAATATAAACTTCACTGTATATTGATCAATGGTCATTCAAAAATGATTTAACTCCAACATTTGGACGCCAGTTGTGCAACAACAGTTAAGTCTGTAATAATGATTTAATGTACTTAATACAAGCGTCTAGATTTGGTCTAAAAAGAGACGTTGATATGAGGTCCTGATTTAGATGTCTAAATCGAGGCTAAATTTAAACTTTACTGTGAAGTGATCAATGACCACAAAAATTATTTAAGTCCATATTTGGACACGAGTTTTGCATTCTACATCGGTTATTTTAATTATTTAATGTATTTAATTCAAGCGTCTAGTTTTGGTCTAAAAATAGACGTTGATATGACGTCTTGATTAGACATCTAAATCCAGCCTAAATCTAAACTACACTGTACAGTGCTCAATGACTGTTAAAATGTTTTAAAACAACATTTGACCATCGTTTACACAATTTACAGTTTTTTTTTTTTTACTGTAATATTTAATAATTATCTAATTAAAGCTGTGTCTAGATTGGGCTAAAATATAGACCGACTATTGACGTCTAATAGACGTCTAGTGCTCATTGGGATGTCTCAGTTTCTCTGTTCCCTCCAAAACAGGTCACCATCATTTCATTCATTTGGACATCACACACACAACTACATAACATAATACAATGAACATATATGGATCTCTTGGAAAACTTGATGAATTGAATACAGTAACTGACAGTAAGATGAAACTAGAACTTGACTTCCAAATTCTTCCAATCCTTTTTTTTCTCTTTGTTCAGTTATAACTTGTTGGCTAGACAAGTAGGCTTTGGGATGATTACAACACCATTGTCTGGTAAAGACCGGGCTGAGACTAAGAGGTGGACATGAGTCTCTGCCAAAAGTGACAAAACATCTAAAAGCTTTGACTTGCACTGCTCAAACAATGCTAAATGGACGATGCATTTTGAACAGACTGAGCAGTTTTGGGAGAGATATCAGCTTCTGCAAATGCACCATGGTGTTGTGCTGAACCATCCAGGTTATTCTGGATAAAGCACCAACAGTGATGAGAACGTCCAATCTGTTTCAAGAAATGAGAAAAAGTAACTGAGAGAGACCTTTCCATTTTGGAGGCTCTGATGATTTACATGGGAAAGAAACTTAGTTCTGAATCAGGAGAGAACAGTTTTGGGAGAAAGATGAGCTTTTGCAGGCCAGCAACAATGTTGAGCTGAACTGTAAGACTGTTCAAATGGAGGCAAGCAGAGAGCCCCGAGAACCGTCCTAAGGTCCCATGATGGGAGCAAAATACCCAATCTGTGACGATGTCTCCACACACCCCGCAAAAAGCGGGCAGCAAGGGGATGCCCCCCTGGGGTCAACCCCTCCTGGGGGCCCCAAGTGCAGACACAGCAGCAAGATAGCTTTTAATAGTGGACTCCGACCCCCCCCTCTCGTAAGAGGTGCTGATGTCACAGGTTAAAGGATCCAGCCTTTTTTCATGACAGCACTCACAAAGCACTTTCCACTTACAGCCATACAGGCGTTGAGTGGATGGAGCCCGGGAAGCCTGTAAAGTGTCCACTACCTCATCACTCAACCCGCCAGCGCAGCTGCTCAAGGGCCACACATGAAGGCTCAGGGAGTCCGGCCGAGGATGCCACACCTTACCCTGTGCTTTGGACAACAGGTCCGGCCTGGCGGGTAGACGCCATGGACACCCGTCCAGCAACTCGTGGACCCCGGCTGTCCACGGCTGCTGTGGCCAGTTTGGTACTATTAAGAGCACACGGGCGTGTAACAGCCTCACCCTGTCGAGGAAGGCTGGGAGTAGAGGAAGTGGAGGGAATGCATAAAGCAGCACTGGAGGCCATAGGAAGCTCAAGGCGTCCGTCCCTAACGGTCCTGGGGGACCGTGCATGGAGGACCACAGGCGACATTGAGTGTTGTCCGCTGTAGCAAAGAGATCCACGGAAGCCTGACCAAATGACAACAGATCTGGTGGACCACCATAGACTGTAAAAAGAATGGACAAACCCTAAAACCACGAGATCCATAGGATTCTGATGAGCTGAAATAATGTACATTGGGCAGTTCCTTCCTTTGCCATCTTGGCACCGTCACAAGTCTCATGACTGCTGGAAAGACCAAAAATAGCAGACGAATAGGCGCGGAGAGGGGAGCTGTGAGCGTGGAGAGATTGACGCCCATCAAACTCCGAGCTATGCGCTAACAGAGCTAATCCGGAGCTAACGAGAGCTAACCAGCCAACGGAGGTATGCGGGTTAAAGACATGTAGCAATGTTAGCTGCTAAAAAACGCGGTTGCGGATTCTAGGCCACGTTTTCCTGGCTATCTGGTACCTGTCAATCAAAAGGACACGCCCCTAATTAGTGAGGAAATTTAGGATTCGAGAACAGATAAACGGAGGAGTTAGAATTTCTTTCACTCCCCCCACAGTTGTCACGAAGGTAAACCTGACATTTTAATCCTAAAATGTTTCTTTTAACCAGGCTGTAAACATGTTTAATTCTGTTGTAAAGTCGGCCTTTTTAACATGGGAGCCAATGGGAAATTGCTCTGTTTTGCAGCAGCACCTAGTGGATGAGGAGGGAACTGCAATGTTTTGCACTTCTACATAGGCATCACTTTTTCTAGCGGGAGGTTTGGTGGAGACGGCATTTCCCCAGATGAGGACTTGTTCTGGGGAGCAGATCTGCTGCTGCATTGAGGGGGCCCGGAAGGTAGAAGGCTCTCAGACGCACCCCTTCGACTGAGAGCACAAGAGAAGCCGCCGCATCCCAGCGTGTAAGATCAGCGACCTCACACCGCCCTGATGATTGATGTAGGACACCATTGCAGTGTCTGTTCTCACCAGCACCTGCCTGCCCTGCACCGCTAGAAGGAAGTGCGTCAGAGGCAGATAAACTGCCTCCAGCTCGAGGCGATTGATGAGCCAAGTTCATTGCACGGGAACCCATAGCCCCCGTGCAGACCGGCCTTCCAAAACGGCACCCCAGCCTGTCTGGGATGCATCGTCCTTAAGGTCACCCTGGACCCCCCTGGCCCAGGGGAACACCCTCTAGAACAGCCCTGGCACCCTGCCACCATGCAAGGACCCTGAGGCTCCGGCGGGAGAGGAAAGGCCGTGTCAACCTCTGTCAAGGCAGAGAAAGCTTCCGGCACATGCAGCATTCCCAAAGGCACAGCTTGGGCTGCTGCGGCAAGGAGACCCAGCAGTCTCTGGCACTGTAGAGCTGTCACTGTGGGCCGAGAAAGGCAGTGTGCTATGCACTCCCTGATGGCACAGACCCTCTTGGGGGTGAGGCATGCCCTCATTGTGACTGAGTTCAGACACAGCCCCAAATACTCGACCGACCTGCATGGTGCCAGGCAGCATTTTTCTGCATTGAGGAGCAACCCTAGCAAACTCAGATGCGCCAAGACAGCTGTGGTGTGATCGTTGGCTAAACTGTGCGACAAAGTGCACACTAACCAATCGTCCAGATAGTTGAGGAAACAGATGCCTTGGCTCCACAGGGGATCAAGTGCCGCATCTATGCACTTTATGAAAGTCCACGGAGACAAGGACAGGACAAAAGACAGGACCCTGTACTTGTAGGCCACTGCCTGGAACGCAAACCCCAGGTAGGGGCGATGAACGGCTATGTGAAATAAAGCAATGTGAAAGACCACAGTCATGAACCAGTTGCCGGCTCGAACAACCTGAAACAGGGCAGTCAGCCTGAGCATCCGGAAATGGAGCACCTTGAGGAACCTGTTCAGTCGCCGTAAATCTAAAATGGTGCGGAAACCCCCTGTACGTTTTGGAACAAGGAAATAAGGGGAATAAAACCCCTGCTTGTATTCCTCTGGAGCCAGAGGGCGTATTGCCCCTTTGGACAGCAAGGCCAAGATCTCTCCAGCAAGTACGATGGAATGAAAACCGTCTCTCATCCTTGTCTGTAGAATTCCTTGAAAGTGTGGGACACAGTGCTTGAACTGTAGGCAATAGCTACACTCCATCGTCATCAGCACCCAAGCACATGAGGTGCACTGGCGCCACGCCCTGAGATGGGTGCAGGAAAAGACGGGCACCGGGTGACAGGTATTGTCAAGACCGTCGAAGGGATGTAGCTCTCCGGCCACTGCGCTAACTGGGGCGTGCCTGTGGCTGCCCACGCACCTGTCTGTCCCTACAGGTATCCCAAGAGGGAGCCTGCCCTGTGGAAGGCGGCTCTGGCGATTCAACCACCTCTCTGGGGCTGCCTGAGAAACAGTCTTGGACAGCCCTTGCTTACTGAGCATCCTCCGGAAACGCCTCAGCTTCTGGTCCAAAAACCTGACCAGGGGAGATACCAAATCCCATGACTGGCGCCCGCTCACCATCAGACAATCCCGACTGGCTGAGCCAAATATGGCATCTAGCCATGTTGAGCCACGGACGTACTGAGGGCTGTGGCCTGTGTGCATATGGTGATCCTTGGATCACCATATCTACGACCTTGGTCAGGCCAGGGAGGAGGTCAGTGGGGCTCTTTGATTCCAGATCCCGAATCAGGCCCGTAAGGTACACCAACAGAAGCACAATTGTATTTGCCAGCCTAGAAGCCATGGAAACCGACTGACAGGCCTTTGCAACCAATCCATCCATGGTTCTGCAGTTCTCATTAGGGTGACAAGGAATTCTGCCTGAATAAGATGCCCCGGCTAGAAGAGCAAACATCAACCTGACTTCCGAGACTCCATGCAGGCCATGTTCTGCAGCTCCATGTAACGAACCGATCGCCGAACGTCGACTTGAAGCCTCCCGCGGTCGTGCCCAAGACACCTGTGGACGACTAACAAAGTCAGGGTACCTCAGGCAAAAGCAGCCGGTCCCGTCGGCCAAAACCATGACCCAGGAGCCGAGGCTCTAGGAGGAGCCGGAGGAGCAGGGAGGCCAGCAACTGCGGCCGCCCTGAGCAACAAAGCCCCCAATGAAGGGTCACAGGGCTCAGAAGTACTGCCATCCTCAAGAAAACCATCCAGCTTCACTCTCTGGTTTTCCCGACTGCCATCCATCAGGGCGGAGGAACCATCCTCAGAGCAGTCGGTCCCATCCAAATTACCTGAAACTGTCAAATAGACTGCATCAGGGATGAGAGTGCGCAGGCAAGGGAACCTGGTTCTCCAGCAACCTCTCCTGGGCTGCAGCTATTACTTCCATGGTCTTACGCATATCCTCAAGTTGCTTCTGCAGGTCTACTCTAGGATCATAGACCTGATCCAACGTCCGCTTCCTCGCAGACTTCCCACCTGCCCTACGAGATGGGGCTGGATCCTGAGTGTCCACATGGTCACTGTCCACCTCTGAAGCCATGGTCAACTGTAGGAGTCCCACCAGTAAAAACTCCTATAACATAAGCAGAAAGCAACAGTCTGGACAGGTAAGTATTGTATAATGTTGCCAAGCAAACCTCAACAGAAAGGTGCAATACCCCTCCAGACCAGAGTCGGCGAAGCGAGTCGCCGGCAGTCGATAGACACCGACCAATAAACAGCAGAGTGATGTTAGGCAACAACGCAGACGCTGTGTCTCAATATGAGGGCAGGGCACTTCGAAGTGCGGATTTGTAGGGTGCTTATGTCATAGCGGCCTGCGGAGCACTGTCCCGATTCCAAAGCCTCCGAAGGATGCTCCAAATCCACCCTCCAAACCCGCACTTCGATTAGCTTGAAACGAAGGATACTGGAGATGTATCCTTCATGGCCTCTCCAAAAGTCGTTGCGAGCAAGATGGCAGATAGTCAGAAACAAAGTCCGGAGTCTGTTTCAAGTGTAAGTAATATTGTGAAATGCAGTTGTGTGGCTGTAATGAAAATCATGACCTGTACAGTATGTGTGTAAACCCATGACATCCAAATAATGTCATATTAATATATGAGGCAATGGGTGTTGATATGTTTAGGGGCCTGTTAAGCTAGCTTCTCATGTTCCCTGTGGTTTAATGTGGCCAAATTGATATAACAGCTGTGAAAAAATGATAAGGTTACCTCTCCTTATAAAAACAATAAGTATGTAAACCCACTAGGTCAGAATAAGGCATCAATAAAGTGTCATGCAAAAAATATTAAGACGTCACTACCCATGTTGATGTATTTTAGCAGTATAATCTACATGGTAAGTTAATATAATTGTAAATCCATGCGTTAATATTAGAAGTTATTAAAAGGATAGTAATGCCATAATTCCAACTGTCTATTCAGGTATGGTTTGTCATAACCGGTCAAAGGCAAAACTGCTCAGCATGATTATTTAATATGGTTTATTATAATGTGGTCGCCATGAACCTTAGCTGTCATGTCAACAATATACATTGCTCCTAGATTATGTAGCATACATCGTCCCAGGATTAATCAAATAACTTTGGGATTAAACATTTCTCTTCTTTCTTCAAGGACTGGGAGATCAAGTGTCATCTGAACCCTAGTTCATTCCTCCCCCTCTTCCTGTTGCACCAGGGCTGCTCTTCTAAAGAGGACAAATGAATTTATGACCTGCTTTCTTACCAGAACCAGGTCCCTGAAGCATCTTGTGGGGGTCAAAAGCCAATTTTGACTAACTATTAGACCCTTGTCTGAACTAACAGGATTCTCCCTTCTGCTCACAAAGACTCATTTCAACACAGACAGGATGGCGCCCAATTTGTCTGACACGTGGTTAACGTGTCAATGGTTGTAAATTCAATTCCATTAAGTCGTAGTAATAACCCTTCTTTGTTGCAGAGACACAGGAAGCTGTCCTGCCTAAGGAATTTTATTCTTATCAAAAATGTCCATAACTATGTCTTTTCTCTTCAGGAAATATTTCATTGTGTTTAATTTGTCACAACATTCATTTTAAGACCAAACATGTCTAATAAATGAATTAATCCTAGGTATCTGCATTATAAAACTAATTTACCTTTCATTGATCTGAATAAGGAAATAACTTGATCTAA
>JBAJHY010000004.1:11327463-11342230 GCA_037177095.1 Craterocephalus marjoriae | reverse complement strand
AAAAGATCAGTGATATAGGTTGTTATTAAGAAAATCAGCTGGATAGCAGCAGCTCTAGAGGAGCTCTTTCTGATGTTATCAGTGTTTGTTTAAACAAATGTATGTGAAGTTGTACCAGGCATTTAAAAGGAACAGGAGAATGGGGGGAATAGGCGAGTCTGATCATTCTTCAGTAAATCCTGCAGCATGATGTTGGTAAACCACAGCACTGGGAGTAAATAACCCGAGAGCTCACACACCAAACAGCAAAACACTCATCTTTCATTCTTATCCTCAAAGCTTTCCATTTCCCCTCATCCCATCAGTGTTTGGGCCGCAGACCCGTTCTCCCTTTTTCTTTTTAAGCACCGTGTTGCCGAGTCATGTGCCGTGCTGTTCCAGGTATAAAACTCCGTACGGATTTGATGTAACAGCCAGTGGATGTTTAACAAGATAAACCCTTTTGTGATTTTTCTGTCACGTGTAAGCTCTAATAATAATAATAATGTCATCATGAAATAGTTTATTTGTTTTTTCTCGTCTAAATACTCAGTGTTTCTCATAGCCTGGCCTGCTCATGCTTCCAGTTACAGATCAGGTTTATGCTGGGCGTGACCATTTGCTGTTAATGGCTGGACACTTGACATGTAAACTGCATTTTACCAACACTGGCTTCAATTAATCACAGATCAGTGCTGAACCTAATCCCATTAGCTCTGCAGGCTGGAGGAAGGAAGCAGGTTTCTCCTCATGTCATGCTATCTGTGCACATCTACTTTTATAGTTCACCTTTCTTTCCTTCCTGCATAAGCATCCAGCTCAGAAATGTTTGCCTTGTGTTCAGACTGGCCTCTGTGTTGTTTTACATCTTATAAGTACGCTGTTAGTCACAAGTTCTGAGACTTTGTGCCATTAAGTCCAATGGGAAAGTGTTTGAAAATGTTTGATTACAGGTGTAGAGTGAAGGGTTAACAGCTGAGTGGTGGAGATGGTCACAGTCAGGCACACAGAAATGATGCTGGTTGGAGGAAAAACCTGAATATTTTGTGATTTAGGTGTTCTTTATGTGAGCTTTGAATGATTTATTAGTTTTGGACATTCTTTGATATTAAATCCAGTTTTTGCGGGTATCTGTGAAAGAAAAGGTCTGTGACTAAAGTTTATTGATTATGCGGTTCTTTTACACAGAATGAAGAGAGCGAGCTCCTTGAACTATCTCAATAAGAGTGCAGAGGAAACCACACAGGTAGAGGATTTAATTTAATTTAATTTAACATGTTGTCCAGCCCAAAATGTTGACATGAGCTGTTCT
The DNA here is from genome assembly GCA_037177095.1 of Craterocephalus marjoriae. Classification (NCBI taxonomy): domain Eukaryota; kingdom Metazoa; phylum Chordata; class Actinopteri; order Atheriniformes; family Atherinidae; genus Craterocephalus; species Craterocephalus marjoriae. The sequence goes on along the minus strand of JBAJHY010000004.1, from coordinate 11,340,939 downwards.
GCTTTCAGGACGCCAACTCCGGCCTGTCAGACTCCCGGGGATTAAGCGCCAGCAACGTGGACCTAACCAGACGCAGCTCCCTGATTGGCTAGACAGAGGCAGGTGGGCCGAAGAGGAGAGGCTGTGTGCGCCTGGGTTCGATCAAAGCATCCGCAGCGTATTTTTTAAAGAACACTTTAAAAAAAAAAAAGGCATCACCACACGGGACTTCCACGCCGCTGCTGCTCCTCTGTACAAAGCGCTGCCATCCATCAGAAAAGTCCACATTTAGACACATTTATGAGCATGCTGCTTACTAGGAAGTAGAATGTCTGCACCTGAACGCCTCGTGTGTGTTTCGTAGCGCCGTAGCATCAGAGCAGCATCTTCACACCGTGAGTTTCTTCCGCCTCCACGCTCATGTGCAGACACTCAACCTTAGGTAGGCTCAAAGTGCGGCGTTTCCAATCCAGACGCGCTGCATAATGTATAATCACACGTAGCATGGCGTACTTTCTGATGCTAACCATCCACCGAATGCATCTCGCAGATGTTTTTTTGTTTTTTTTAAAAAAAGGTACAATGAGTTAGAAATGTAAAGACAGACAGACAGATTAGCACTAACCATGACAACCTCACTTTATGCCTTGTTTTTTATGTATATAGGGTTTTAAATTATTTGACATTTCATTCTCTGTATATAGTGCACTTTGATTTTTGTTGTTGTTGTTTACATTTCATTTGGTTAAAGAGGGTCCTAACTGGAAAACAAAACACTACTTATCTGAAGGGAGGGGACTGGAAATGAAAGGATTGAGAGAAATAATAAAAGCAAGAACAGATGTGGGCACTAAAAAGCTGATAAAATTGTTACCTCGGCGACTGAGATCTGCATCCAGGTTTCAGTCTAAACTGTGATGATGATTTAGTCTGGTAGCTGAGCAGAAAGAAGAAGATATTTAATAAGATATAAATCCTCTTAACACATCTCGCTTTGCCAAAATGTAGAATCCCGAACGGGGCAGAGAGAAAATATGAAGGAGACACAGGAAAGCAGTATGTTTCTGATTATTACCGCAGCATGAAACAGCCCTCGTATGAAACCGACAACCATCGATTAAGGTTGAAGCTGATGCAAAGAGGATGTCGCTAAGCTTCAAACAATCCCGCGTCATGTTTTTATCGCCGAAGATGGTTCGTCTCATCAAACCTCAGAAATCCTTCCGATGACAATCCATCTTCTTAACTTTTGCTTTGCCAATTCTGGTTTAGACTCCGAATGTTACTTTTAATGAAGACGGCTCAGTCTGGTGGCATTTACACTGGATTAGTTGGTTTGACATCCTCAGCGAGAAGATGGCCGACATGATGATGCAGGAAGTTGGCGGACAGCAAACCGATCTCCTTTGACCTGTAGTCTGTAAAGTGTTCGTTATCGTATCTGCTTGTGAATGTGTGCGCGCTGGAAGACGGTCTGGAAGGAGTTTAGGAAGTGCTGAGGAAAGACAAGTGCTTTAAGTGTTCGTAGCAAATAATGTACAGACCCACCTGTGTGTGATCTGTGTGTGTGTGTGTCCACAGTCTCAGCATCAACGCTGTGTAAAAATTAGTCGGTGAAACACCAGTTTGTAGCCGAAAACCACCCCAGTATACACACAGTCGGTCCTTTAATGTATTAATCTTGTGTTCAAACAGATGTTGTGGAGGTTCAGGAGAAGTCAAACTCCATAAATATCTGAACATCAACACAATATTTTGTGTTGTGAGGACGAAGTAAAAACTGCTGCAGCCGTAAATATTTATCTTAAAACGCCGTCGCTGCAAAGTTTCACCCAAAGCGCAGAGAACCAATCAGATGTTTATGGAGATGTGTGTCCCTCCCTACAGCTGAGGATGGGGGACGTTATGTTTGAGGGTCTGTATAAGTGTGGGAAATCCTGCATGAACATACAGTTTGATGATGATGATGATAAAGGGCCAACCTAATGTGTATTTTATTCAAAGTTCAATAAAGACAAATTTCACTTTTCAAGCCGATTCTGTGTCTCGTATATTTTCATTCGGAATGTCAACAACACAGCTGAAACCATTACAAAAAAGTGTGTTAGTGTGTGTGTGTGTGTGTTTGTGTGTAATGTTTCACAGTCAGGGCTGGGGTGTTAACCATACGCTGCTCTGATGCAGAGGTGAGCCTCTCTCTGCGACTTCCTGCCACACAGGGAGGAAACCAGAGCAACCAGACTTCTGCTCAGAGCCGGCGGCGGAGCGAGGATGGACTGATCGGCAGCAGCAGCAGCGGCATCGAAGCGATCCACGGATGAGCTCAAAGCTCGGAGGATGAATGAAGAAGGGTTAGAAAGTAAGGCTGTGACTCTTTCTGTGAGAGGATGCCGCTTTGTTTTGAGCTTGAGTCTTGGAAGTAGTTTCGTTTACTCTGATCACCACTAACATGAACAGAAAGCTTTTACATGCGAGGCAGACGTCTTAAGAGGGGAAGGATGGTTAAAAGTGTCACGTACTATTTATTAAATATGACCGTGAGTTTATATTTAGACCCGATACTTCATTACTCATGAACCTCTGGAGTTTTTTCTCCTTTTTTTTAAGCTTACAGTCATTTTGCTTCTGTAATGAATCTACGTTTCCCAGCAGCGACCCCAACCAGTCCCACCACTCCGGCTGTGGTCCAGTTCCAGCTGGGCCTTTTCAGGGAGGTGGTCCGGATCCCTGCTGGCAACCTGAGCTACCGCTATGCCCGCAGGCTGGCAGCAGAGGTCATTGAGCGCAAGGTAAGCAAAACCTCACACAGGCGGCCTCTTTCTGGCTTTGATGCATCCAAAGTACAACATTATGGGACTGAAGCTGAGAGCGTTAAAGGAGCATTACGCTGATTCAGAATGAGTGGAAACATTTTTGGGGAATTCAAAGGTCAGTGCAAGCATTTAGGACTCACTTATCAGCTCTGTGATGGAGACAAACTAACCCCCGACACAGAGCCACCTGGAAAATACTGAGTTGGCGTTTGAAGCTTCACAGTTGTCAGGAAGTAGACGGTAGGTCAGCCTGCGCAGGAGGGAGGATGGTGTGGGTTCCTGCCTGTCAGAATGTGGGTTTTGGCCAATTTTAGTTACTGATGCAGAGTGACTGTATCTATCTGACTATCCTGCTGACTAATATGTCACTTTAATTATAAAGTGAAACAGAAGTAGTTTATTTTTATTCAGTCGTTCTGGGTGTGGATGTGTGAGATTTTTCATCACATTTAGATCAAATAAAACTTCAGGCCTATAAGTTTAACGTCCTTTATTTAGGTCAGATTATTGTTGAGACTAAAAAGTCCTCCTCCACGGCTTTGTGTAAGCTCCAGCTCAGGTTGTGCGCTGGAGGTGTGGGTCTGCTGCAGGCCCGGCCTTCGTGCCGCTTTGGGGGCTCTGTGGTCGACTATCTGCAGAGAAGTTTCCAACCACAGGCGCTCCCTTCTGTTAAACACACACACACACACACACACACACACACACACACACACACACACACACACACACACACAGGCTGTCGCTCACACCAACACGCCTTTCACATGTAGATGTGCTCTTGTTTCTTGGTTGCAGGGCAGTGCGGCGTGTGTGTGTGTGTGCATGTGTGTGAGCACACACTACCTCTTTGTTCTACATCCTGACAACGTGAAAGTGTTTTATCATCCACTTATAACTTAATTCTAATAGTTTGTCTTGTTGATTGGCTGACATAATATACCTAAAGTGTGTGTGTGTTCCTTTTACTCCCATGGTGACTTTTTAATGTTTATCTGTTGGTTTAAGGAGACTTTTTGTCCTGGAGGTCTTCTGCTGCTTCTCTCTTGCATGTTGGTTGGAGATGTTGTTTCATTTTACTTTGTGTTATTATTTGCAGTGACAGAGCATTTTACCATATTAACATGTTTTCCTCTCAGTTTTCTGTGTCTATCTGAAAATATTCCTCAGTGAGATAAGAGGTGATCAAGCAGAATCATCAGTTGATAATTATGGTTTTAAAGGGTTAAAAGTCTGTTTCCTTCAGTGAGTCTGAACCCTAACCTGGTTTGTGTCTCTTTGTGGTTCTGCCTGGTTTCAAAGCTTTTTCTCTCATTTATACTTAGATCCCAGCCATATCATGATAAACGGTTTCATGCATTTTGTTGTGTTAACAGTTCCTGAGGTAGATAACAGAGTAAACTTGTGCAGTTTATATTCCTGCCGTGCTTCCAGGTTTTGTAGATTTATCTTCCTCTGCGTGTTTTCAGTCTCCAGACTGCACCGTGGTGGGTGTCGGGGAGAAGATCCTGCTCTTCAGACATCAGCCGGCCTCTGAGCAGGTGCTGCAGCGCCTGACCGACTACGATGAGCTGCGAGACGGGGATCTGATCGAGGTCATCATCGCAGGTCAGCCGGAAGGAGATGAGAGGACGGGTGTTTTTTCTGTTTGGTATCTTCATACTTTGGAAGGATTTCACTGTAAATCCCTCAGTAGCACGTCTGACAGCATGAATATGTGATGCTGCTGCTTCAGGTAACTTGTTCCAGTGTCACGCTCAGACTTCTACGAGCCGTCGGCTTATCTGTGAGCTGCAGACTCCATATTTATTTTGCAGTTCTTAGGACCATGACCAAAGCTGCTCGATTTCAAAGTAAAGCATGGGGGAGCCTCGGTGCTTCAGCCTCGGGCTCAGCGCTCGGCCTGAAACTACATGTCTGCACAGAAAAGAAAAGGAATCCGTACGGATCACAAGGATGGAAATACGCAGCAACGCTCAGTGAATGCGGCTGAATTCTGCCACAGATGGACATCAAGAAAACTAGAGTCTGTTTTTATCCAGTGAATAATTCATATTTACCTCCAGAGTTACTGCAGCTGCTGCAGTTGAGTGAATCCGTGATAACTCTGATGTGTCTGTAAACTGCAGCTAAACTCTACTAAGCAGTGCTGTAGTTCAGGGGAAACGCAGGAACACGGAGTATACCCACTCATTTTCCAGTCAGCGTTGGGTTTATTTACTTCTAAACCCATGTGATGTGCACGTTTGCAAGTTTCATTGTTCCTTTTTTTTCAATTGTGGATCCAGACCCAGCCTACTCTGCCTCTAACCCTAACCCTAACCCTGTACCACATTAGGCATGAGGACAGATGAGTCAAAGGCAGAGTTGAATGAATGTCCTCAGGAATGTACAACAACTAGCTTTTTTACTGCTGGGGCCACATAAACATGACATTTTGTGACCTTGGATGTATATCAGAAGCAATGAGACAAATCCTACACATGACGGTGTCATTCGGACACCAAAAACTGGAGAGTAAACCCACTTCTCCAGGGAGCATCACACCGCCGCGGCTACGCTAAATCAAATGTGCTCAGTTTTAATGAAGCCGTTTGTGTGTCTGACTCAGGATCGGCGTCTGTGACTGAGATGAGGATCCGTCCGCACTCCCTGGTGGTGCATTCATATCGGACTCCCACCTTCTGTCACCACTGTGGAGAGATGCTGTGGGGCCTCGTACGGCAGGGTTTGAAATGTGACGGTAAAGCCTGCCTGCTCAGTGGAGACATAGTCCAACGTCAGAGTGCCTCTGAATGTTCGGTCATGAAATCTGAAGTGGGTTTTTGTGTATTTTTCTCCAGGTTGTGGCTTAGACTACCATAAACGCTGCGCTCTCCAGCTGCCCAGCGACTGCAGCCGGGCGCGGCGTCAAGTTAGCACCAGCATGTCCTTGTTCCCACCGCGGCGGCCGCGCACGCACTCGCTGTCCAATCAGGCGGGAGGCAGTCTGGAAGAGGTGTGAAAGCAAATCCACGCAGAAGTCATCTGAATCAGACTCTCACACACAACTGATGCTCCCTCTATATGTCCTCAGATCAGCACGTGCAAGCCGTCCTCCAGGCCTCCATCCTGGGCCGAGCCTCCGGTCTGGCTGGGAGTCGGACACGGGGTGAGGAGCAGAGCTCAGGTCCCTCACACCTTCCACATCCACAGCTACACCAAACCCACCGCCTGCCAGTACTGCCACCGGCTGCTCAAAGGGCTCTTCAGACAGGGGATGCAGTGCTCAGGTGAGCTTAATACGAATAAGATACAGAAAATCCACATAAATCAGGGCTGAGCAGACAGATCCAAACATCGATATTATTGATACCAAGGAAAGTATGGTGTCGTGATGATATCGATGCTTTTCTTGTTTTGACCTTTGGGGGCAAAAAGACAAATGATATCAATGAAATGCCAGATAAATATCAGATTTTTTCTTTTTTTAGGGAACTTTCCTTGTTTAATTTATTTTTCTCAAACCATTGAGAAAAAAAATGGAACAAAAGATTGATTTTAATATTTCGTTGTTACTTTTGAGCCTTTCCACATGCTACAGCAGCACACCTGTTCTCCATCAGTGCCCTGACCTCCCGCTGCTGTTTCCTCAGACTGCAGGTTTAACTGCCACCGGCGCTGCGAGCCGCTGGTCGCCAGAGACTGTCCGGGCGAGAGGAGACTCCTGAACGGGGAAGGTGAGCAGCAGCCCTGCCTCTCTTGTAGTATTTTGTGTCGTTCTCATTTCTGCTGATGAAGCAGCGCTGACTCACCCTCCTGCACCGGAACGAAGAGTCAGACCTCGTTTCAGTTCCCAGAAATGTCACGTTGGGTGATCATGAGTGGGAGGATCCAGGTGACCGAGGCCTGAGGAGATGCTTTGATGATTTTATCACACAGCTTTCCAGCTCTGGGGGGCTTAAACTGGTTTATGTACTCAAAAGAAACATTTTAATTTCCCAGTTTCCTGAATCTCGAGAATTTGAAATCTGAATAAAAAGTAAACTCTGATGATTCACTCTCACAGAATCCTCAGCAGCTGCTTACAGCTGCCCACCAGAGCCTGACGACAATGACTCGGAGCTCACCAGCCTCACATCAGACATGTCCGATGACGAGATGTCCGCCGAGGGCGACTCACCTACCGAAACCAGCGAGCCGGAGGAACTGAAGGAGCCCATGAGGTTAGAAGGTTAAACAGCCCTGATGTTTGCGGTGTGTCGGTGTGATGATGTTACAAGATGTCACCCACACACACGCACGTTCAGCTTTCCTGTCACCCAGTGGGACTCTTACTGGGCCCACACTGCCCCCTGGAGGCAGACATTTTTACTGATTCAGTTTGTTTTATCCTCCATCAGTCCGTGCTTCAGCAGCAACATCCCTCTGATGAGGCTCACCCAGTCGGTGCATCACACTAAGAGGAGGATCGGCCGAGTCCTGAGAGAGGGATGGCTGCTGCATCACACCAACACAGACACACTGGTGAGACACACACTGGTCCCAGTTTAGCTTCACACTGAGGCCAAAACGTGTCACTAACTATTTAATTTGAAGTCGTGATGTTTGTCTTTCTAAGACACACACAACCATTGATATACATAATAAAGGCGAGATGCTTGATGGCATCACCGGCGGCCATCTAACCACAGGCAAACTTATCTGTAGGTAATAAAATCCCATTATTATCTGTAGTTATGGCCCGATGGGAGATTTGGGAGACCTAATTGTTCAGATAAATAACTTTGTGAGAATAATTGATCTTTTAAAACATCCAGAGCACATTACCACAGCGCCATCTGCTGGCTATAAAATGTAACTCCAAACTCAATAAACAGGAAGGTTTTCATGCATTTTTAATCATTTTGTCTGTGATAACTTATTATATTGAATTCAGTTTAATTTTAAACCTATTAAAAACACGTATTTAACATAAATGCCTTCTCCCTGTTTACATAAATTAGCCCTGTCTGTTTATTTTCTTATGAATGTTTATGGTTATAATTATTCATAAGTATTCAGTGTCCGAACAACACATCTGAAGGTTTATAAAAAATCAAGCGATGTTAAATGTTAAAAGTGTTAGCAAGCTGCCTGTGGTAAGATGTCCTCATCCATTGGCCAGCAGCGCAGGCGACTCATCCAGCCTTTATTATGTATATCTATGCACACAATCGTTGTTCTCCCTCAGAGGAAACGGCATTACTGGATCCTGGACTGGAAGAGCATCACTCTGTACCAGAATGACAGCAGCACCAAGTTCTATAAGGTACGACGTCTGTGCGACGGACGAACCGGCCGATACTCGTGTACTAAACCTGAATTTTACCTCCTATGAACGCTAAAAATCCTTTTCCTTCCTCCTCTTTGGCAGGAGATCCCTCTGTCAGAGGTGCTGCAGGTCCGAGGCCCCACCCAGCTGTGCGTGCCCCCGCTGGCGGTGGATGGCGCCCACTCTTTTGAGTTGGTGACGGCCTCGCTGGTGCTGTGTGTGCAGGCGGGCGCGGAGGGAGGGGCCTGGGAGAGCGTCATCTGCCAGGCTCTGATGCCGCTGCAGAGCAGCAGGGTGGCGAGCGAGGAGCAGCACGGTGAGAGAGCAGGAAGGTTTACCTGTGTTATAAAAACCAGGGCTGCATCAATACCCATACCAGTAATGATACCGATACTGCTCTTAAGTACTTAAGAGCACTACTTAAACTTAAGACCCACTACTAAAGTTGATGATACCAGGAACCGATCCCAATTTATTACGCGCAATGTTTATTTTCAATTGAAATTTTAGTTATGTTGTCATCGTCTTCCAGTTCATTTTTTTAGTGTGGTAGGAGTATTGGTACTTGGTATCATCAAGTACTCAGATTAAAGTATCAGTATCGTATCGGTTTGGAAAAAAGTGGTATTGTTGCGTCCCTACATAAAATCACTTTTAAAAGTTCTAACGTTTGTCTTTGTCTGGTTGCAGGTCGAGCCCAGGATGGAAACAATGTGGTAAGTTGTGAATTTTCGAAGGTTTCCATTCCCGGCTCAGAGTGCCGCAGCGTGTTCGTGCCTTTCAGGACATCAGTGCCGTGTACCAGATCTTCACAGACGAGGTTCTGGGATCAGGGCAGTTCGGCGTGGTTTACAGAGGTACGCCCGCTCCCCCCCGCCCGCTTTCATGCTGAAATGCAGCTCTCTGATGAAATCTCTCACTCCTCAGGTACTCACAGGAAGTCGGGACGACCGGTTGCCATCAAAGTCATCGACAAGACGCGCTTCCCCACCAAACAAGAGACGCAGCTGAGGAATGAGGCGGCCATCCTGAGGGTGCTGACACGTCCCAGCGCACCTTTAGTCTACTTCCTGTCTCCATCTAACACTCGGCGCTGTGTGTGTGTTTGTGTGTGTGTGTGTGTTCAGAATCTCTCTCACCCCGGCGTGGTTCTGCTGGAGGGGGTGTCTGAAACCTCGGAGCACGTTTTTGTTGTCATGGAGAAGCTCCACGGAGACATGCTGGAGATGATCATGTCCAGTGAGAAGGGCCGGCTCCCTGAACGCATCTCCCGTTTCCTGGTTATTCAGGTGTGAAGAGCTTACTTCCTTTTTTTTGTAAGATATATTTATTCCCACATTTTCTCAAAAGCAAAACAATTTATGAAAATAAAACTGTTCTAATCAGTGAGTGAATTAAAATAAGAGATTTATTCATCTGGTTGATTGTTGTGCCTGACAGTCTGTACCGTACTGTATAAACATAAACCCAACATAAACATAAACCCAATGTTATTGACGCATATCAAATCACTAAACAAAACAACCAATAACTTTAATAATTTGACCATTAATACTAAAGCTAATAACTGAATAACCAAAGAAAAAAAAGGGAAGAGTTTACTTCCTGTCACTGAAATAACACAACGTAACGCGTGCTGCTGCTTTGTGATGCAGATCCTGGAGGCTCTGCGGTACCTGCACTTTAAACACATCGCCCACTGCGACTTGAAGCCCGAGAACGTCCTGCTGGCCTCTGCGGACCCCTTCCCTCAGGTGGGCTTCCATGTTCTGTACATAAGGAGTGGATAAAAGCTCCGCCTCAGCTGAGCTCGTTTTCTGCGTGTCCCAGGTGAAGCTGTGCGACTTCGGCTTCTCCCGCATCATTGGTGAGAAGTCCTTCCGGCGCACGGTCGTGGGCACGCCGGCCTACCTGGCGCCCGAGGTCATCCGCAGCAGCGGCTACAACCGCTCTCTGGACATGTGGTCCGCGGGCGTCATCACCTACGTCAGCCTGAGCGGGACCTTCCCCTTCAACGAGGACGAGGACATCCAGCAGCAGATCACCAACGCCTCCTTCATGTACCCTCCCCAGCCCTGGGCCTCCCTCTCACTGGAAGGTAAAACTCCCCCCGTGCTGCGTTCAAGGACAGCTCAAACCATCAAAATAATTAGAATTAATAATTAGAAGCTGATTCTTTTGTTGCTTTGGTATTGAGTGTTAATAATCAGGTAACTGACTGACAGACCATCTGTTTGTGCATATGATTTAGAAATCAGAAGATTTTTGATCTTTCTGCTCCTTTTCAAGCATTGCAGTGAAATGAGATGTGGTTTTGACTTTTTTAATTTTTCTTTCTGTAGTATCTTGAGGCTGCATAACCATGTGTGAAATGAAAATGAATAAACGATTCCTGTTTCCTCTGACTTCCTCTCCAGCTGTGAGCTTCATCAGCAACCTGCTGCAGGTGTCTGTGAGATGCAGGTTCACCGTGGGGAAAGCGCTGGGACACTCCTGGCTGCAGGTGAGACGTCGCACACCCATTGGCTGCTGGCTACGTGATGTCACTGATAGCGGCTATCTGAAGCATGATTTATACACACTATGTACTAGTTGAAGGTCGAATTCGTCTCATTTTCATTGTGATCCTTTTTTCCATCCTTGTCCTGGTGGTTGACAGAATTTCTTTAACATCAAAGTCTTCAACCCATTTATCAAAAGATGTTTTCATTTTACTTTTTTGTAAGAAAAGGTGCACTAAATGGTCCATTTAGCTTGTGATTTTTTGTTTACTACATATATGTGCTGTTTTGGCCGCGAGTTCTTTTTGTTTAGATCTCCAATCTAATGAAATATAGAAAAATATAGTTTGATGGATCCCTTCTCTGACTCTGCACTACATGTGAGGCCATTTCCTCTGGATTATCAGATTTTCTACTTTATAAAAATGACCAAAACACAAATAAAACACTGATCTATTTTCATCTGGATGAAAAACTGGTTTAATATCTGTAGCGCAGACTTACTCTGATGTACATCATGCAGCTTGTTATCAACATTTACTGACAACCTGCATGATTTATACCAACACCTATAACCATAACAATGACCTCAAACTTGAAGTCAGAAGATGTGTTTAAATGGTAAAATGATTGAAAAGGCCATGACAGGGTCATCACTGAGCAGGTTTTCTCGTATGAAGTTCCCCAACATACTATCAACTCCTGCTTTTATCACAAATGGGGAAAAAGATCATACCTGTTCGCTTCAGAGCCGGAAACAGAGACAGTCTGTAAATTACATACTTATACTCAGTTTTGCTTCTGTATACACGTTTTGAGTTGACAATTTAAGTTATTTTTTTATGAACGAACATGAAATGTCAAGAGGCAGAACCAGTGAGCATTAAAATGTGCAACCTGCAAAAGTATGTACTTTTTAAAACCCATTGATGATGCAGAAAATGATAGTGGAACATGTTGTGGATGATGAGTATCAAAGGGATCTTTAGCTTGAAAGTCTGCCGATTGATGCAATATACCCCCCTTTTTGATTTTGAAACAATTTAATCCCACTTAGCTGTGACAGCATTGTACAGCATGCATGAAGCATGTAATCAAGTATCAACATGAATCGAGATGCTTATCATTATCCCACCAGCGATCCAAAAGCAGCATCTTGTTATGAAGCTGTTACGTTTTGCACTGTGACTCATGGAGCTTGAACATTCTGCCATGAGATTTCTCTAAGGCCACAAAAAGTAATTGTCTAATAAGAAAGAAAAAAATCAACTGGAAGTTAATCTGTTTAAGATCAATATTGCAGGAATGTTTCCCTCGCTTTATTTTTTAAATCGCCTTTAACAAAAGCCCGGTGCCAAAATTATAGCATGGGCAATAAATTGTGATGACCCTTCAGACTTTTCCTCTTATAGTGCAGAACAGTTCTTTTTAAGTTAAGCCATCATAAAAGTGCTTTAAACTGTAAAACGGATAACAAAAATCTCAACATTTTGCCTGTTCGACACTAGCAAACACAACTTTATGTGTTTCTTACAAGGATTTTGCAGGCACCTCTCATTTTATGCCCAATCTCTAAAATTATTGCCACTAAATCAGAAATTGAAGCTCACCTTTTAGTTCTTTGAAATATATGGTATGCTGTTTGTAACAATATCATATTTTTCTGTCTGTCTTTGGTTCTAACGCAGCAGTAATCTCATTAAGCACTTATCCATCAGCCTGATGCTTAAGTTCTCCCACACCAAACCCTTTGGAGGATCTCATGTTATCAGAGAAATGTCCATTTTGTTGCTTTCCTCCCACCCTGATAGCTGCACGAGCCCCTCACTCCTCACTCTGAGAGCTGAAACCCCCTCGAGCTCTCTTGTGTTTCCATCTGCCTTTAAGTGGATTTGTTCTTTTAGTCTCCCTCCTCAGCGCTGTCTTTCAACTCTCTCTCTCCATAGCTGAGGAAATCTGATACATGAAGCAGACGATGGTAATGTGCCTGAGCTCATGTAAAAATAAAACTTCCATTATTCTCTCACACAGACAAAGTTATTACCAGCTTTCATAAAAATGGCTGGCAGTGAATCATGGTCTGACTCAAACATGAGTATTAAGCATAGTATAATTATGATGGGGCCAGTAAAATTATTCTCGATTTCTGCTTAAGCAAAAATAGAAACATTCATTGTTGCCTGCTTTTGTAGATTAAAGCTGCAGCATCCAGCTCGTTGTTATGAATGGGGAAAGGTCTTATGGGTTGAAAGAGGTTGATTATGCCCATTTTAAAGATAAAGGTGCTAAATTTTGCAAGCCTATGAAATGAATGTTCACTACTTGACAAGGTGAGGAAGCCGGGTGGCAGATTCATTGGCAATCATTCTCCTAAAGCTTGTTCACCTTGCTAAAGTACAGTCGCACACTTATAAGTTTGCAGCCTCAAACACACACGGTTACCATGTGATTAGCACTTCACACTACAGGTTGTATGACCCTGAAGTTAGCAGCGTAGGCCTGTCTGTCATCCGTGTTGATCCTTCTTTGCATCAACATTTTTGTACATTTATTATTGGAATGATACAATACTGATAAAGTGAACTGATAAAGTACACATGTATATCTATCCTGTCTATACAGGGCATTCATCTGCCCTTAAATTTAAATATCAGCAGAAACCAGGGCAAAGTTGCTAAGTGACTGATTGCTATTGCTACAATGAAACAATCTGTTAAGGTGTCAGACATGTAGTTAAAAAGCTACGAGAGATTTTGGGTCAACATGTGCAACAACACTCCACTGCCAACACCAAAGCTCCAACTGAGGGAGAATCTTCCAGAAAACTGAAGATTTTCTAAGCTTTATACTGGTTTCTGTTGCTGTTTAATCAATTAATTAATTCAATAATTAA
>JBAJHY010000004.1:11042709-11056725 GCA_037177095.1 Craterocephalus marjoriae | reverse complement strand
CTGTACATCAAGACTTAATGTGCTCCTGCACTGAAACTCAAAGCTGTTCGTACATGAGCGCTGCCACAAGGTGCTCACACTGTACATGTGATGTGGTCTACAGTCTATATTAGGAGGAAAAACACGAATAGTTTGGATGTGAGTGGTCAGCCTGTCAGCTTTGTGCACACAACTCTGAGAAAGATTTTCCCCACAGAAACGTATTTTTTCCATTCTTTCTTTTCTGTCCAGGAGTTTTAAGTTTTACTGTCTGCACTGTCCTGCTTCTCTGGGCTTATTTTTACTGATTGTGGACAAAGCTCCTTTAGGAGTCCTTTAGCTGTCTGACTTTAATACGCCTTCTTCCAGGCGCATGCAGTTTCTTTTCAAGCGCGCGAACAACACAGAGAATGGATTCGTCATGTCTCACCCGGGCCGGCAGACTCTGCTGGAAGGCGGCTCGTATGGAGAGGCAGCAGTGGTGGAAGTTGCGTATGAGCTGTGGGTGAATGGATCCACTGAGCTGAGCCACTTCTCTGTGAGTAGGAGCGATGAAGATCCCCTGCACTGTTTCCATCAGAACATAGTGGAACAGGGTGTTTTCTGCACCCGATGTCAGTCTGTACAAACACAGACAGGTTCACGGTCACCGCTGGGTAGACAACGTGTTTTCAGTCGACATGAACTGCCATCGGGACTGACTGGATAAACAAAATTAATAGACAGATTGTTTACTTTATGGTGTTGTACATCTCCTCCGTCTCCTTCTCTGTCAGGGTCTTCTTCAGTGTGCCCAGGTGGAAAGGGTTAGGGTGTTTCATCCTGGATATCTGAGGAAAATATCCAAACATCACACAAAATATCCATTACAATAACTTTTTATGTAATTTGATCAAATCTAATCCCAACAATTCCTGTTTCTTTTTATCATCCGCCTCACAAAGCAAACCAGTTTCGCTCCTTCAAACAGGGTTTTATAAGCAGGAAGATTTACTTGTGTTTAGTGGGGAAAAAGTAGATATACTTTCCATTACTTAGTAGTCGGATTACAGGTACTAATTGGAAAATTTGAGTATCCTGAAAAAGTGCTGCACTTTTGTAACTTAACTTCAAAAACAAATGTACATATATAGACAAATAGTCTGCAAATCAACATGTTTCAGCTTTTATTTGTTTAGATTTTGCTGATTAGGATTTGCAGCTTCAAAATACCTCAAATTAACAAACTTAGAAAATTAGAATATTGCTTCAAATCAATTTAAAAATGGATTTTAAATACAAAAATGTCCTCTAAAAGTAAACTCTTGCATCTGTACTTAGGACATAAAATGTATTGATTTCACCTTTTATGTTGAATTGCCTGAATAAAACAAGTTTTCCAGGATTTTCTAATTTTCCCAGCAGTACCTGTATCTCGAAAAAACTGCCAGGAAGTATTTTCAAACAACCTTAAGGCCTGTAATGCTGCACCAGCATGTTTCCCATCTAAATGTGTTTAATCACATTTAGTCATCAGGGGTAAAATCTTATGTGCTGTTGTATCAATCTAAAGCCAAATCTGACACTAAATTAACTAAACTAACAGACAAAAAAACCCTAAACTGGATCAAACAGACTGTACCTTAAAGAGACCCACGCTGCCTCCGCTGCCATCCGACCCTCCGGAGCCCAGCGAGTCCCGCCGCCCCCCGAGTTTCCTCGCTGAGTCTGGGGTGGAATGTGGACTGAGACCCGGAGCCATGGATGATCCGGACCCTGCATCCATCTGCCCCTCGCTCCCGCTGTCTGACAGGCTCCTTTGTGGGCTGGACCTTCTGGACCTCTCACCGAAGAGGCTGCGACCTCTGGACCCCGAGGAGGAGGAGCCTTTGATGACCCCCGCAAGTTTGCTTAAGACGGGGGAGGAGGAGGCCAGGCTGTCCAGCCGCTCGCGAGCAGTGGCGGCAGGAAGGAACCAGTCTGCACAGGACAGGCAGGGAGCAGGCGGGGTGTTCAGACGCTCCTCCATGCCTGCCTCCAACACCTCCAGCTGCAGCAGGGTGGCTTTCACCTGACGGCAGAACACCACCAAGCTTTGGTTAAACACAGGTTTGTCTCTCCTGCCTGCAAATCACTGAGTTACAGGATAAAGGCAGCATTTTATTTATTTACCTGGTCCACGTAGACACAATCAGGTCCTGGAGAGCCCAAAGCTGGTGAAGCGCACCCACCTGCTTCCAGCAGGACACACTGCATGAAGTGCCTCTGATGTCAAGTGAAAAAAAAGGAAAGTTGGGAAATCACCAGCATATAAACAGCAGCAATTTCTGTAATATCTGAAGCTATGAGTAAACCACCGGGATGTGATCTGACTCCTCACCAGCCCCACTATGAGGAGGAAGTGGCGTCCTGGAGGCTGGCTGTAACCGGGCTCCGAGCTGACGTTTGCTCTCTGCTGGGGAAACACTTCTCTCCAGATGACCAGCTGGCCCACTCGCTGCTCTGACGCCAGCAGCAGCAGGCAGTAGTGCTGGCAGTACAGGCAAACATCCAGCAGGTCCTCTTTGGGCAGATGGTTGGCAATCAGGTAGGACTGGGGACAAGAAAAGGACGGGAGTTGTATGAGAAAGAGATTTCCACTCGTTAATATTTCACAACAGAGCTATGAAACACACTTCTAGAGTTATCTTGTGTAATAGACCACAGGAAGTTATATGCAACTTTACAGAGCAGACACACGGGTAAAATCAGGGGAGGGTCGAAATTTAACAACACTGCAGGCACTCAGTTGTGCACTATTAGTAGGGCAGTTTTTAAAAAAAATCAATAAATCGATTTAAACAAATTTAAGAATAAAAAAATCCATAATCGATTCATGAAGCACCAAGATCGTTTTTTAAAGAAAGCTTAATTCTATTTGTCCATTCTTTTTTTGTAGTGTTTCTGTTAACACTGTTTTCTGTTTAACATACAGCATTGGTTATTTTCAAAAATAAATATGTGACATGCCAGTCCTTCTGGACATTTTCTAATGAAAACATGAATATTAAATGTATATAAAATACACATTGTTGAAAGGTTGCTTCAGCGTTTCATAAAAATCGCTCTCTGCGAATGTCTAACATTCAAGAAATATTGATGTGACATGAATATCTGAAAATGAATCGATACTGCATCCAATCAAAATCAAATCAATTTTTGCTTCCCGAGAATCGAATCACATCGATTGAGGAAATTAGGAGCGATACCCAGCCCTAGCTATTTGTGTGAATATGCCACCTACCTTGTAGAACAAACAAGAGCCAAGAATTACGTAGAGACGCCTCAGGCCAAAAAAGTCCTCAGACTAAAGAATAATAAAAAAAAACAATCAAATTAAGAATAAAAAGATGGAAGGGTGTAATAAGATGCACGTAGAATTCGAAGTATGCAAAGGAAAATCTGGAAAGTTCTCCATTTGACAACATGTATGTCTCATAAATGCTTTGTCTGTCAGTTCACAGGAGAAATCAGATCCCATTAGCTTCTAATGGAAGCTCAGCATAAACACAGACATGAACACATTTTTAGAGACGCTCATCTAAAATAAACACAGGTGGGACAGTAATGCAAAAACACTGATGTGATTATATCACCTACTCAAGCATCACGAGGTGACAGTGAGTCAGTTTGACAGAGACAGATGTTTCTCACCATTTCTCCGAAATCAGAAGACTCAAAATCAGAAAGAACAGTGTCCACCTCCATCTGCAGAGAAAAGCAGCAGATATCGATTAACCTAACAGATCCTACATGCTGAGGCAGTTTTTTTTCTTTTATTTAAATGTTCTTCGCTCATTTTGCATCCCGAATGATAGGCTGTTGTTTTTCTAAATCACCACAGGAGGGCGCCAGACCTGCACGTCTTCTGTCTCCAGCTGTTGGGCTAGTTCCACATGAACACACCTTGATTTCTGGCGGCAGAGTCAGCCATCGCACTGCCGGCAGTCCGTTGAGGAAGAGGGTCCCTGACACGTCTGGCGGGGGCACACAGGAGCCTTCCCTCAGACGGGAAGGCTGGATGAGCTGCTGGAAGAACAGGCAGAAGAAATGGTCCAACCTGGGAGCATGGTCCACCTTACAGAAAGCCCTGTAAAGGACACAGTGTGTTATGGCAACACAAACATAAGAAGAAAATCAAAGTTGTTTCATTTATCCTTTTGTCTTAGTGACTGGACATCGATATGTTGCATTGTGCATAAATAATCACAACAAAGACAAAGTTTTAGCCTTCTTTCAGAGTCTGTGACGACCGACCTGTCTAAAGAGCCGTACATCACTTTTAATGTGCGCACGCTGTCTTCCACCACGGTCTGCAGAGATAGGAGAGGAACCCTGGGAGGAGACGGAAAAAGTCAAACACAGACCTGGAGAAATTTCAGCCTCTGCAGAATTACTACTCATCAAATATTTGGAGAAGCTTCCAGCAGACAGAAAGGAAAACATCAGATGAATTCTGTTTCTAACTCTGGCTGCATTACTTTCAAACAAGACCACGATTTCTCAGGTGACACAAGGACTTTCAAACAAACTCAAGAACCATTTAACAAACATGTCGCTCATAGAGGTATTCACATTGTCAACATAGAGAGAGAAAGAGAAGCCCATGCTTTAGTTAGATCAGAAGAAACCAGATGGCCCTTTCAGATTGGTCCACAGATTATGCTCTTAAATCTTCCCATCTCCCATCTTCCCAAAACTCCTTTTCTGCAACACAAATCATGCCGGGACACTCTGGTATCAGTAAAAATAAGAACAGCGTGTGCAGCTACCTCTCAGCAGGAAGACCAATGACCAGCAGGTTGTTGCTCTCTTTCCAGTAGCCAACATGTACCAGATGTTTCCCGAGCAGGAGAGACGAACTGCGACATCGGAAGAGCACGGAAAGAGATGGATGCCAAAAAACAAGACGGAATGAAAAGTTAAGATGGAAAGAGATTTTAATTTGGTTCACAGCAAAGAACAGGGAACTGGGAGAACTCTGATAACAAGTTTAGCTGATTTAGTGCCAGTTCACCTCTAAAAATGCTCAAGCAGAGCAAACAAAAAGTGTCGGTGACGATGAAAGAAGAAGGAGATCTTCATGCACTTTTATTGTCATGAATGGACCAAACTCCACCTGACGATTCGCCCTCCTGTGACGTTCTCCAGCATGTCGGACAGGGTGAGGAAGATGCCCCTCACTCCTTTCAGCTGGGCGGAGGCCTCAGACACAGGATACTGGTACAAGATTTCCTCCTGAAGACACACACACAAACAGTTCAGACTATCTGGCACAAATGTTACTCAACAGAATGGAAAAAACATCTCTGGTTAGCCTGACGACAAAAAAAAAAAAAA
This sequence comes from Craterocephalus marjoriae, assembly GCA_037177095.1. Taxonomy (NCBI): domain Eukaryota; kingdom Metazoa; phylum Chordata; class Actinopteri; order Atheriniformes; family Atherinidae; genus Craterocephalus; species Craterocephalus marjoriae. The sequence continues at coordinate 11,051,388 of JBAJHY010000004.1, read as the reverse complement.
AAAAAGATGTGTAAAAATGTGAACAATCTGCTCTTGGACACTTCCGCTACCACATGTTTCTGCCTCCTCTAAATCACGGATAGAAGAGAAGAATGGAAGCAAAAACCGCTGGATGTTTATTTTACCGCCACAACAACGTCACTTTGGTTCGACTTTAACCGTCCGACCAATGCTTCGCTTTGGAATGAACAAAATGTCACTTTTAGGGTGAACGACATAAAAAAAGACTTTGACTTTCCATAGTTGGGGAAAGCAGCTGTTCAAACAAAGTTGAAAGGAAGTCCTTCGCTATGGAAAACAACTGGGAAAAAATATTTTTTTACTATTTTTCCCCCGAATCACATCATGATGTTGTTGGTATTTGTCCCTTGGTTTAACATAAATCTGTATTTGTGTAAGTGGGACGCTTCAGGGCCAAACAGGGTGAGCTGATCTGCAGCATTGTTGCTGATATTAGTATTCCTCCGAGCATGCTGGGAAGTTTGAAGGATGCAGTGGAGCTGCTGAGGGGATTAGGCCGTGGAGTGGTGTTAGGGGGGGGTTAAAACCTTGAATGAATTCGCCCGTACAGCCTTGGCAACCAGAACAAAGAGTCAAACAAAAGCCTGTGGAAGATATTCACCTTGAGTCCAAATCTGTACACAGACTCTGCTACTGTGTAAGAACTGGCAGAAAAAACAGGGGAGAAAAAGGAAAAAAAAAACTCACATCAACAAATTGTCACAGAACCAAAACGCAAAAATACCACAGCTGAACCTCCCCTTCTTCTGCAAACCCTACAACCAGAGGGCTGAGAAATCAAAGTCGGGCTTTGGAGGGCTCCTGCCCAGCACTGTCATTTAGAAAATCAACCACCAGCTGATGTGGCTCCAGACAACCCCTACTCGCCATCTCCACTGCCATTTTGGCCGAGATACATAAAAAAATCTGGCGAGCGCATACACGAAAAGCAACTGCAAACTGGTTAAGTACAAGTATCACCCTGAAATTAGCCGTCCGCAAAGAATATCTGATTACAGCGCGAGAGGTGTCAGTCAGCAACGCCGTGTGCTGCCATGCAGGACGCTCAGCAGCAGCCTGCACATGGCTCCCATTAAAAAAGGAAATGTTATTTTGTTTATAGACTCAACAAGGGAATTGCCCTTTTCTTTCAGTTTCATGTCGGTAGCCGCCGCAGGTGCTGGAGGCCGTGCACAGCGGTAGCTCTGCACAGCTTCCATCGGCAGGAAGCAAAGCAGGATTTCCACTCCGAAAGTTGGGATTTCCTAAATGACTTCTGTTGCTGTTAAACACGTAATTATCAGCAAACACTTGCTTAGTCCGGGATAATTAAAGCAGGCTGTTTTAAATGGAGTTTTACGAGAGCTGCTGTGAGCCACGGGGACCTTTAAACATGAAACCATGATCAGACTTCCACTGGTGCTGCATCTGAGGGGATAGAAATGCACGAGGAGATGCAGGACTCGGACACCAGCATAATGTCTCATGTTTGCTCGGGATTAGAGTCTGAATGTTAACACACTCTGCACACATTGCATGTTTTCACTGCCTCCTGTTTAACGTTTTAGTAACAGCATGCTTCCATTGGAGGAGCTTTTTTTTTAAAAAAGAAAAAAGAAACAACTGAGCATAACTTATACTCCAACTAGAGAAGAAAAGTAATTTCTGTCCCTGAAAATCTCCCTGATTAAATGACAAGAGGTTTTCCATCGCTGAGGAAAAACTGACTGGTTGAGTGCTGCTGACCTTTTCATAGATAGCAACCATCCAGACGACAATTAAAACAATTTAAAGTTTTCCTTTATTAAATACAACATCTAAAAATAAAAAAAACAAACTGACCTCATCTTGAGGCGATGCTGAGTCCAGTTTGAGTGAAAGGTACATGACGATATGTGGGACGTGTCTTATGGACATCTGGAGCTCAGCCATGTCCTCCCCCCACAGCAGACGGACCAGTTGGCTGACTGGTGGACACGCCTTCGTCTTCTGGGCCGATGAGGCGTCGCCAGCACCGTCCTTATCTATCGGCGCCACCGTCTCCATCATCAGCCTCACCTGGCCGAGGTACGTGAGAAAAGGTGGAAAGTTTGTTATGAAAACAAAAAGAAGACAAGAGTGGCTCTTAAAGAGATTTCATTCATTTATAAAGGCAAAGCCGTTCCAGGGTTCTCACATGATTACTTGGAAAAATATTTTAACTGGACACACGAGTCTGTTTTAGGAAGAAGGAGGTGTGTGCGTGAGCATCCTGGGCCCGGAGAGGGAGAAGGCCTTCAATCATGAAAAGCAGAGTGGCGACGTTACCGGAGAGAAAGTGACGCCGTCATTAAGCCCTGACCACAAAGAGCAGGAATGTGTGTGTGTGTGTCTGAGTGTGTGCTTCTCAGTGCGCGGGACCAAATGGAAACCAGGCGGCCGTGCAAATCCATGACCAAGTGTCAACGCAGCAGACGGCCCTTCCTGTCTGATTCATGCTTCAGCTTTACTTTCCACACACACACAGCGTGGAAGCACGTGTGTTCTGCACGCAGAGGAGCAGGAGCGCCGGCTCCGTGACGGCTGCTGGAATAATCTGTCAGACGCACGAGTCGGACTGTGTCCAGAAGCTGAGGCTTTGTGGATAAGACAGCGGGCATCGGGCTGAGAGGAGAGATCAGTTTCATTCAGCAGACTTTTAAAAAACGACGTCATTCATTGGAAAAGGTCGAGCTGAAACCTGGCGGGCCATGGACATGTGATGATATTAATTCAAGCAAACCAGAACCACGATCCTGAATATGAGGAGAACCGATGCATCTGGCGGAAATACGGGGTATGGGGGAGAAACAGTGGAGGCCCACAGATTTCAGAGGATGCACCGCCTGCTTCCCAGTGACAGCAGCTCGGCCCAGTCATAATAAGTAAAAAAGTTAACTTTCCTAACTCGGTAATAACTTATTCTCCTGTGTGTGTGTGTGTGTGTGCGCGTGCATGCATGCTTTAAGGGCTTCTGTCCAGTTGATGAATGATCCCAGAGGGTAAGAAGAAAATGTCTATAAAACACCCCCGACTACATCTTTTTTAGTGTCCGCCATCCTTTCATCTTCACTCTTTTTTTTCCTGCTAAAAGCCCTTCTGCCCTCTCTTCTTTTCCAAGTTACATCTATATTCTTCTTTGCATCTGTTGTCTGTTGGCAAACAAATGAGTGACTTGAGTTAACCTCAGTTGGAACAGTTAATGAGAGGAAAGCTTGAAGGGAAGTTTTAGTATTGACAATAGTAAATCCCTTAGGTCAGGGTCAGGGGTTTTTTCTGCATGGGTCTGTAATAATGTAAAATTATATAGAGAATTAAGATGCACATGAGCAGTCATCCAAAAGGAAGTGTGGAGAAACTTAGCAAATTCTTTATTTTTGAAGTGGTAAGCAAGAATGTAAGAAATGAGTTTTATGATGTGAAAGAATATGGGTTGGAAAGAAACAAACTATTTCTTTGTGTTAGAAGAATGGTTGTGGGTTTTTTTTTCGGGGTTTGGGGTTCATTCATGCACTATAGACCTACAGTGCACGGCGTAGGGACAAGCTGCTGGCCTGTTTTGATCTGCTGCTGTTGCTGGGCCCCGGAGGCGGAAGACGAGGCCGAGCTAGAGGAGCGAATCTTAGTGTTGGGAAGCTTGTGCTCCTTTTTCCACTTCATCCTCCGGTTCTGAAACCAAATCTTGACCTGACGCTCGGATAGACACATGGTGTGCGCGATCTCCACCCGCCTGCGCCGGGTCAGGTAGCGGTTGAAGTGGAACTCTTTCTCCAGCTCCAAAGCCTGTTGGCGGGTATAGGCAGTGCGAGACCTTTTGGGCACTCCTCCATTGTAACTGGCATTGACTGGGAGGGAAAGAAGAAGCCATACAGCAAGCAAGCAGGTGTTATATGCAGGTTGACAGCGTTTATTCCAAGCTCTTATTTGCACCACTGGACACATCACATGGTATTAAATTAGAATTAAAATGACGGCTTTGGTGAAATATCACGGCCGTTTTATTTGCTTTTCTCTCCGTCTAGTCTCTGTTTACGAACATAGTGTGGAAAAGCCGAACACAAGCACCTGCGTCCAGGGAAAAATCAAGCTTTGAAATGATTAACAAAACAGCAGGGCAGAATATTACAGGTTGGCTTGACTCCAGTGGTGGAGGCAGTTTGGGTTAAAAAGCAACAAAGGCACATGGCTCCGACAGACGAACACAGGCAATAAAATTTACGAGGGTCCTTAATTACCGACCCTGCTGCTCGATAGTCGTAAATTGCTGTTGTAAGGACTACTACCAGTGCTGCCTCAATAGACTCGTGTGTGTTCCAGTGGTTGTTTCTCAGTAGTTTTGCTTCAAACCGTAGCGATAACTCACCGGTGCTAACGTGGACCTTTTTCATCCAAGGATAAACCACCGGTTCCTTGCCCTTCGCTACGCCGGGATACACCTCACTGACGAGGCTGCAGTCTTTGCTGGCATTTGCCCCTGCGCCACCGTCTGGTGCTGCGGTGAGACGAGGACCGTGGCTCTGTGGAACAGGCTGCGGCTGTGCGTGGTGCCCGTCGCCGAAATCGTCGAGTCCGGTGGTGGGAACGTTACCATAATCATAGCCCGTTTCTGTGTAGTTTGACCTCGGATAGGATGGTTCGTCGTGATGGGGGAAGCCCGTATCTTTTGGTCGCTCGTAGTAATCGCCAGGGTTGGGGATATATCCGCTCTGCTGATATTCGTCGCATGGAGGAAAGGAAGGCTCGATATAGTTGGAGTTTATCAAGTAGGAACTCATGGTCATTAATTTGTGAAGTGCAACAATACTAATTTTTATCGCGCTGTCGTTTTTCTGATCTCCACAAAACCCTCCTACTCCCTGTCAAATGTACAAAGTTGCCTGGTCACGTGTGAAGAGCCACCAATCACCGCCTGTCCTGTGGGCATCATGTAAACAGGAACCAATGGAAAGCATGGCACTGGTACCACCAGGACCGCTCGGACTGGCTTACGTTGGTGTTTTCTTTATTAAATAAAGGTGTATATAAACCAAAACTAATCAACTAAGTTGTTTACTGCATGGAGCAAACTTATGTGGGTGAGGCTTCCTTCGTAATCTGAAACAGAGAGTAGGTATGAATTCTGAGCCCCCCAGAAAATAAAGCTTGCGCACAGAAAAAAAACACTGTTCCAACTAACATGATGGTTGGATGTTTGAAATCTGTTGCAGGCTACTAAAGAGCCACATAGGCAACAACAACTACCAAATCATCATGGTGTATATATTACACAATTCAAATTTTCACAAAAGAAAACAATCGAATGGTACAGCTGCTTGGACAGCACTGACGGGCCGCCTTTCTGCGGACATTCAAACTTGCATAGGGTGTAAACCTTGTGCATCTCAGACCTGACACGTTCCTAGTGAACACACACAAACAAACTGCGGGAAAATCATGCATTCATTCAGCTGCACAAATAATTTTCTGCACGACACCTTATTTCTCATTGTATTGCCATAAACACGAAAACGCATATTCCTATTGTTTGCTCGAACAAGGAAAAGACTAGCCTTTCTTCCTAAGACTAGTCGTGCAACATAGTGACTAAATATACTCCGTGCATCCTCCCTGTTATTAAAAAGTTCACCAAACAATTTCACAAATACTTTATGACACCTTACTATCATTTGAGACAACTGTCAAAAGAAATATTTCAATCTTGCACAAACTGATTCACAGCATTGTACAAAAGGATTTACACTATTGTAATTCCTTTTGTGGACGCTCTTTATAAAGCTCCACGTTAACCCAAATGAGCGTGTGTGTTGCAAGATTTTTCTCATATCTTACACAAACAATGTTTCTTCCTTAACATAATGTGAATTTTCAAGAGGACAACGGTTAAAGTACAATAATTTGTTTTAGCAAATCACACTAAATGCATTTAATGCACGAAGCTCTTCTGCACATTAGTTTTGCTGTGATGTAAAGCAAGGATCAGAAACATTCAGATGTTGCAACAGTGAAAATGTGATCATTTCGTGACAGGAAGAAACCCTCAAAGAAAAAGAAATCACTTATCATAAACAACAACAAACAGAAAAATCTTTAACCCTGATTTAAAATTGCAGAGTTTCAGCAGACCTGCAGGTTTCTGGGAGTTTGTTCCACATGTGAGGAGCATAAAAACTTAAAGCTGCCTCTCTGTATTTGGTTCTAACTCTGCAAACTGAAACTAGACTTGACCCTGATGACTTGAGTAATCTGGTTGGTTCATAATGAGCCAGAAGTTCCTGAATGTATGTTGGCCCTAAACTACTCAGAGCTTTGTTAACTAGCAGCCAGTGTAACAATCTGAGAACTGGTGTTATATTATCCACTCTCCGGTTCAGTGAGGACTGGAGCAGCAGCATTCTGGAATAACTGCAGCTGTCTGATTGACTTTTAAGGGAGACCTGTACAGTGGTCTAGTCTACTGAAATGCATGAACATGTTTTTTGAAATCCTTTGGACATCAGTCCTGTAATCCTCGATATGTTCCTTAAGTGATAACAGGCTGACTTCACCACTGTCTTACTACTGTATGTCTGCTGAAGCTCAGGTCCGATTCCAGGCCTACACTCAGGTTTCTGGCTCTGTTGGTGTTTTCTAACTTGTAACTCTATACTAAGCCGATTATAGACTTTTAATATTTCTTCTTTGACTCCAAAAAATGTGGAACTATGTGAAAATTTCAGTTTTGTTTTCATTTAGCTGAAGAAAGTTATGAAACATCCAGTCTCAAATCTGATAAATGCATTTGAGCAGTGACTGGATTGGACTATTTGCTCCTGGTGCGATGGTTATGTAGATTTATGTGTCATCAGCATAGCAAATGTACTCTATTTTGGTCGTTTTTCATAATGTGAGCGAGTGAGAGCATGTACAGTAGATGTTGAACAGCTGCGGTCCCTATATGGAGCCGTGGGGAACTCCACAGGTTATTTTAGTTAGCTCATATTGATAGTTCTCTATTGACACAAAGTACCCCCGTCTTTCAAATAGGACTCAAGCAGTTAATTGCAGTGCCAGAAAGTCCAACCCAGTTTACCAAATGGTCTAGTAAGACGTTATGGTTGACTATATCAAATGCCACACAGTACAAGAGAAACTATTTTTAGATTTAAAACCAATGAATTTAATAAACATCAATTAATAAATACTGTCTTCCTTTATTGATAAAACACCTTTAAAGTGAAAACCAAGTGCAAAACCTACCACAATGTCTATTTATTCTTACATGCAATATCAAAAGGAGGCATAAAATACTTGTTTTATTTGATAAAATATTGGACGTAATTTCAGGGTCTTAGTTTACTGTATGTCTGCCCATTTATGTGCAGGAATCTCAAAGTACTGGAAAATTAGGTCTGGATGTTTGGAAAGATAATCTGCGGGGATTTGGATTCCTGCCGGTGGCGAGGTGTTGATGTTTGGGCTGGACTAGGCCGTAGGTGCTGCTGGTGGAGGAACATCAGATAACCCAAACTGTTGAAACTCACTCTAAATGATGAACAGGCTCCTTTTTGTATCTCAAGTAATCCATAGTCTCGGACACTCCTCCATTTGAGGCAGGTAGGGCAGATGAAGAATATCCTGCTCACTGGAGGCATTTGTTACATGAACGTCCTTAACTCAATGAGGCCACTATATGATCCTCTGTCGCCTAACACTTTGAGGTTTTCAGTACAATCAGGCAGTGTGGAGCACAGCTCTGACTCATTTTTGGAACAGTTTTATTATACTTACTGTTTAATAACACATTTTCTCAGGATAAGCAGCAAAACAATGAAAGAGAGATTCTAGCTGTATATGTATTTAATGGGGAAGCCATGACTGCTAATCATCCGTATGTTTCTTATTGTTGTAAAAGATGTCAATATAAAGTCCAAAAGTAAAATAAGGCAAAAAAGGAAGTGAAAAACCCTCCATTGTGTTTACGTATCCCCTTTTCTTCACAAGGTAGCATGTCTTCAGCATGAGTTCAAGAGGCACTTTTAAAATAAACAACCAACTGCTGTAACAACTAGATTTTCTGGAAATTAGATTTAAACAAATGAAAACACACCTTAAAACAGCGAAAGAATAACCAAGAAAAAACCAAACCAAAAAACCAAAAGAAAAAAAAACATGAAGTATTCCTTACAAATCTGGAGCAGATATCACATCTGTTACTGAAAGCCAGGTGTGACAGGAACAGGAAGTCATGCCTCTGTACCATATAAAACAGGGAATAAGATGGACAAAGACTCAACCTGAATAAATAAGAACTTGGAAACTTAACTTAGAAAAAATTGACAAGTGGAATGGAACAGTGAAGCATCACCAATACCACGATGTTTATGAAAGCATGTTTTCTGCTTTCATAAACATGAATTCAGGTTTTTTTCTGAATTAAATAACTTTTCCAGAAAAAGAGTTTTTTACTGAGATTATTTACATATGAGGCCAGATCAGTCTCAATAGGAATAAACTCACGCCAGGTTTTTCACCAATGCACATGCTCTGATTCACAAATATAATTTTGAGGCACACTTGTATTATAAATTTTTAAATGCACACAACCTGTTTCACAAATGCACACTCTCTGGTTCACAAATATAATTTTGAGGCACACTTGTATTATAAATTTGTAAATGCACA
>JBAJHY010000004.1:10990385-11003446 GCA_037177095.1 Craterocephalus marjoriae | reverse complement strand
TTTGCTCTTCTTCTGGTTCGTGACTCACGGAGCGGATTCCACCTCGTCCACGTCTCTGTTTTCCTCTTCATACAGACTCCATGCCGTCCTGCTGGTTGCTCTTTGTTGTGTTGCTCAGTAAATCTCACATTTATCCTTATTTCCTACTTCCTCTTCTTCATTTTTATGTTGATAATAAGTCCGAATAAACTGTTTCAGTCATATTTCAGAGAGAACGTCACATCATTACTCATGGCCTCTTCAATTGTTGCTCAACGTGTGATTCCTATTAGGATCAGAGTTGAATGGGATCAGTTTTAGCCCAAAGTACTTTTAAGAGAGCCTCACTGTTTCCAGAAAAAACAAAAATCAGAGCATGTTTTTTAAATCTTGAGGGTTTGGACTGAAAAAAAGCCATCAAAATGTCAAAAGTGCGCATGCTCTGGAAAGTTTAGTCCTCATCAAGGCAGTTTAAATTTGTGAGATGACAACATATGTGTAGGGTGTTTAGTGTGAGGAAACCTCCAGATGACATTATTCTTAATGCAATACATGAACATTAAAATGTGCCCCAATTTGAGGTCAAACAGACCCGAGCAAGTTTGACCACAATTTTTGCCACGTGAAAAGGCTCTATGTCTGATGGTTTTTTACCCGGGAGGCAGCTTTTGAACAATCGCCCTCCATCCCTTCATGTCCTCATGAATGAACACAACAGTGTTGTACTAGGTACATGACATCATCCTGTAGAACCACAACAGCTGAACACACTGCGGCTGAAAGCACCATGTACCAGATAGAGTCCCTGGTGCGGTTTCGGTCAATCCTGCCATTTTCATCCAAGATAATGTCCATCTTCAGATTTCCATCATTGTCGTGAGCAGAGAAGTAGTTGGTGACAACCCTGGATGGGATGCCCAGACAGCGCAGGACTGGAAAACATTTAACAGGTGTCTCTTACAAGATCACATAGTCATTAACAGCTCTGGTGTAAAAGAGAGCTATCATTCGATATGATTACTTAGAGCTAGCTCCCATTGCATGACAAACGAAAAGTAAACGAAAAAGTTTGACGATTATGCGGTTCTTGGGAAACTTAAGTGTAGCTCTCACAGGTGTTGAAGACGGCGGCGTAGACCCAGCACTGCGCGTAGCAGACGGGCATCTTGCTGTTGGCATAGCTGAGCAGGATGTCTGTGCTGCCAGTCCAGGAAGTGGGCGCCACTCCATAGGTGTAGTCACCGCTCCAGTTCCCCACCAGCACGCCGTCATCATCACGAGAGTTCAGCTGCAGAGAAAACATAGATTTAATTTTTCTTAAAAGTTGAGTAAATCATGTAACACATGAAGAGCGGTTCTGTCCCGCACCATGGCAGAGGCCTTTCTGGTGATCTTGATGGGGTCTCCTCTATTGGTGATGGGCATCTCAGACTGGTCCATGATGTACAGACAGGCATCCAGGACTCCATAATTGAACTAAAAAAATGAAAAACACTTTAATTATGAGAACTTTTGTTATTAATATTGTTTTAAAGACACAAATCAGTTTTCTCCTGCCTGTCCAAAGTTCCAGTTTCTCTCAGCAACATCTTCATAGGCACCATGATAGAGGATCCCCATCTCATTCATCACACACTCCTCCCTCTCTACCTCATCGTCTAGAAATACAGCATCAGCTGGATGGGGAAAAAAACCCAACAAAAACTCAGTATTTAATAAAAGATATTAATGAGAAACTTTGCAGTCATGAGCTTTACAAACCCTCTGCCCAGGGATTGAACAGGATATAAAGATCTCGGCTGCTGTCCCGTCTAGTCCTACGGACGCCAAAGGGTGTCACGACTGCAACATACATGTGATATTTCCCCACAATGCAGTCGGCCTTGGGAGTTATCCCCATGGTGACCACGTTGTCAGAAGTTGTTATGATGCGTCCTTCCCAGGGGCTCTTGTGCTCCATCTTGGGAAAGACGGGAATGTAGGTGCCTTTGCTGAACTGAGGGCTGGATCCTGAGAAAACGAGATGAGCAGATTCATGTCAATAAGAACTAAATGGCTAAATGCAGCCCAGGTTTTGAGTGTCAATCCAGTCACAGTCAATGAATTAGCAATCGTTCTGTCAAAAATACAAAATGAAATAAAAATAAAATAAAAATCATTAAAGTTCTCCTTTAATGATTTTTTTCCCAGCATTGTGAACATGGACGAGATGAAAGGACGCTTGTCTTACCGATGACGAACTCCACAGCGAACTTGTCTTCGTCAGGTTTGTACGGACGATTGAAGGTGATCTTGACCTGGAACTCTTGTCCTCTGCGGACGATCAGATAGTCGGAGTTGAACAGCATGGTGTGGTGACTCATCTTGTTGCTTTCATCAGGTCTCTTCATCATGTCCACATCCCAGATGTCTAGAAACTCTAGATGGACAAAAGCAGAACAAGAAAAGGGAAAATGTGAGCTATGTGGTGGTTTGGTGAGCTAATAATCCAGAGGTGGATACGATAGGTAAGCAGTGTTTGTTGTTGTTACAAACTAAATATATTTTCTACGGGACAATGAGAGATATTGTTTTTTTTTTTGTGAAATGAAATCTTTATATGCAAGCTGAACTGGAACTCATTTTAAAAGTGATGATGAAGCAATAATGTTTGGGATTTTCCAATAAACTCCATCCAATAAAAAGAAAAAGTTATGAACAATCCTGATTAGTTTAAAACCAGACTGCTTTTTATTTTTAAAAAAAGCCAATTACTAATTAACCACAATCCAATTGTCCTTCATAAACAAGTTCTGTTTTCTATTAAATCTATCTAACTCTATCTATTAAATAAAGTTACGTATTTCATCCATATCTTTTGGAGCAGCTCTTCTCTTTCCTCATCAAAAACATCTGTGGTTTGAAAGAAAACCACATTCATTTGTGTTGTTTGCGTCCAGTTGGAATTCTTTCCAGTCAGTGCGTTCATAAATTCCCTCACATCTGGTTATCGCTCAGTGTTGTGACATGCTGCAGGAAGTCAGCAGAATTTTTTCAGTTCGGGTGTCATTTATATGTCACGTGCAAAAACTTCTGGAAACTATACCAATGACAAGAAAGGGACTTTATCTTCTCCAAGCAACGCCCACTGTCGCATGAGTCATCTGGAACAAATAACCTTTTCCATGTTATGTCTGAGAACTTATCTGTTAAGACATTAACGTTCTAATTAAAATTGCATTTATTTTTTTCATGAAAACTGCTAGGAACAGCGAGCAAACAGCTTATCAAAAACGTTGCTTCGTAATAAACAGAAATACTTTTGTACCTCCAGTTGCTCCTTTTGGGTGAAGCCTTTGACGCCCTTCCCAGCTGAGGCTTGGCCCATGAAAGTCATGACCCTGATCAGCGGACTGTGACGGTTCAACATGGCCGCAATCTCCTGCACACTCTCCCGAAATGACGAAAAGATCATAACACGTGTGGTAACACCCTGAGGACCTGAACCGCAAAATTAATCAAAAGACAAAAAAGAAAAGAAACAAACTAAGAGATGAAAAATTCCTTCAGTAACCATGAGCTGAATTCCTACAACAGGCTGAAACACAGTTGGCCTTTTCTTTCACATGCTGGAATGCTTGTTTCTGTTATTCTCTCCAAAACTTAAAAGTAGACACACCAGAGTCCAACACAGTCCTCATCACAATTTGTTTTGGTGTTTTGCCTACAAGTTTTACATTGAGTGATAAACTTGAATCATGTTAAATTTACTTCTTTGCCTTATTTAGGCCATATTTTCCTAATGGACATTGGCACTATTGTTTTTTTTTGTTTTGTAATAACCCATTATACTTTGATAATTAAACATAATGCAAGAATTTAATAAAACAACTCAAAATGAATGTTAGATGCCTTCTCTGATGCAGCTGCGAGAAACTGCTAGACCCGAGCTTGGAACAATCACTCCATATATGAGTCACAGCATAGCGCTGCTATAATAAGAAAATCACCATTATTGCCTGCTGAGCTCTCAGCCCACACTCTGAAGTGCTGCAGCACCACCTCCTCCAGTTTCTCCAGTTTGGGGTGACTGTAAATGAATGGCTCATCAGGACCTAGAAATAGTCATAACAGAGGACGATGCTGGTCAAACAGAAGCAGTGCGATCTTTGCGCTATAAAAAGAAAAGTTATTTTTTGCATTTTTGTATTGCATTTTTATACATTAGGAAGAGAAGGGATAACTGCACCATATAGCTGAAGGACTAAAGTAATAATATTCTGTAACACATTCAGATTTCTTTAAGTTGTGTGGTGATGAATAAATGAACTCATGTACCAGTAGGTGGCTTCACAAATATTGCCTCCATCTCAAGGTAAAGGTCCATGAACATGGGAGTCCTCTGCAGTTCATTCTTGGCTCTGGACATCTCTGAGCAAACCAAAGCAGACATCGAATCGCTGTATCACTATATCGATATAATATCGTATCGTGATCAAACCAGTGATTCCCACCCCTACTAAGAACAGCTCTTTTGACTTCTAGGTACCAGAATGACTGACAAACACCCAAATCACACATGCCAGCATCACACAAGCATGCACCGTCTTCTGCCAGTCAGCAGCTGTCTGCATGAAAAGACTTGATGCATCACTCCGTATATAAAGAGGACAGATACAGACTCCAGCTTCTTGTGTTTTCTGATTTAACGATTTAATTCACTGTTGTTATAGCAGGTTCGCTCATTTCTCATGCCAGCACCAAAAAACATGTTTATTCAGAGTGTGCAAAAGCATTCATTTCATGATGCAACCAGACGGCAATTAACAAACGACAACAGGGAGGAAAATGAGTGAAGATAAAACAATGATTATGGTACTGGAACCAGTGCAGCCACTATGCCATGAATTCTCTCCCTCATCCGCAACCAGTGGGTTAGTTGGCTCCAAACACAACAACAGGTGGCCACAGACGAAGAGAGAATGCTTAAGATCAATATATTCTGAGAAGATGATTTTTTTCTCTGTGTTTGCTGAAGTGAAACAACAAAAAAAAAAGGAAATGGGCTCAGCCAGAGGGCGAGAGCGACAGTAGCATAGCATAGAATACAAGGCAAGCAGATGGTTTATTAATGGAATAAATAAAAATAGACAAACTGCAGAACAGATGTAGCAAACAGAATAATTGCAGGCACACAGCAAGAAAAAAAAAGTGTGAATTTTTTCTTTCATGCATGTAAAATCAGTTCAAACACTTGTTTCATTTTAGTTCCTTTCATTTTTAGGTTACATTTCAATTCTGATGTCCTTGGCAACAGCACAGCAAGCAATCGACTGATAAGCTTGTTTGAATTGAGATTTCACACCACGGGATGTGTGTAAGAGTGTGCGGGGACGTTTCGGGGTTGGGAAGGCAGGCTTGTGCCCAGGAATGATATCGCAAAATCAAGCATAGATGGAACAAGGTCGGAGAGATTAATGTAAAATTATTAACAAAAGTAGAAACAAGGACAGGGAGAGCTGGAGGGGAGCATTGGGGAGAGGAGGAGCAGCAGGAGGAGGTGCTTCACTCTCTCCTGCCTATTAGCCGGGGCGAGGGAGGGGCTCCGATGTCAGGAAGGAGGGAGCAGAGCGGCAGCAGAGGCAGAGGAAGAAAGGAGCCCAGCATGTTAGGAAGAGGAGGGAGAGGTGAGAAGGCAGAGGTAAGCAGACACAGAGATGCGGTGCTGCGCTGACAGCGTCCGCCAGGCTGCAACTCTTCATCCTCTCATCAAGGACCACGATGTGTTTTGGACTTGAGATGCTCGCTGCAGGAGCAGGGAATGCAGATAGGAGTTCACCTTGAGCCGGAGTCCAGCAGTGGCTCGCCGGACCCTTTTTGGACTACAACTAAAACTCACTGACCCTGCAAGGAGAAGCAAATGAGATTTAATCACATCTGACCACTTGCCAGAGTCTGGAACTTTTTCTGGAACCAGAGTCTGGAGGTCCGGATTCACACAGCTGTATATTTAGGCAGAGAACATCTGCTGTCTTTATATCTAAACGGCGACGTCCATCACTCACGCTGGAGCCCCGCAAAGCCAAGCAGGTCCTGCAGCCCAGGAACCCTGGAGCCGGCTTGACCTTAGAGCGACTGTCACCAGAGCCCCTCTTGCCGCCGGCGGAAGGGTCCAGCATGCCTCAGAGCAGAGGACGGTGCCACAACAAAAAAGCCGGCATCCGGGCCGCCGTCATCCTGATCGGACTCCTGCACAAGTCCCGCAAAGCCAAGGAGAAGGAGAGGGAGAGAGAGAGAGAGGAGAGCGAAGGGTGGGTGAAGTTTGTGCTGAGGTGTTGTCTGATGGGGGGGCAAACAGTCGGTCTGCGGTGCAGTGCGGTGCAACTTTAGCAGCTCGTAACATCTTTGTTATTCCAGAGACCGGGGGCACTTTGAGTTCTTTACGGTTCAGCGACTTTACATCTGCAGCCTTATTTTAGGTCCGTTTCATTAGAGCGTGCGTGTCTGAGTGTGTTTAAAGTGAGTGTGTGTACTCCTTGGCCACACTTGTGTGTATCTGGGTCAGTAAAAAACGACACACAGGGAACAGAGGGAAAAGTATGGAGGGCCGGCGGTGAACGGAGGTGAGCGCTGAGTGCTTTTCAAGAGGCGACGAGAGAGATTGAGAGAATGAAAGAAGTAAAGCTGTGGTGCAGAGAGAGTGGAACATGTGGGATGTTTGCCAATCTTACTTCCTATTTTTTTGTCTCAGCCCAGGCGTAAGGGGTTTTGGCTTCTGTGTACTGGACACACAAGCTTTTGTGGGCACTTGTTGATGGCTGTGGTGCTAAAGCTGCTGCACAAGGACAGCAGGAGCTCACATCTGTCGGCTGATGAAATAAATCCGAGCTCAGTAGGAATCCTACTTTTAGCTGTTAAAAAGTAGGATTCAGCGAATGTTTGCTGATCAGATTTTTCTGACCTGAAAGCCTCCACGGTGACTTTTGCTACTTGACACTTGCCACACTGATGCTGCTGTATTTCCACAGAATCTGCCACTCCAAACATCCTTGCAAAGGGACTTTCCTGGTGTGTCGTAGCCAGATCGTCTTACCTCTAATACTACTGTAGACTGTGCAGCCAATGAAATCCCTGAGAACATCCCACCTGGTAACAAACAGTGCTTGATCGAGACTGTCAACATCTCTCCTCTCACCCTCCTCCTCCTCCCCCCCGTGGATCTGTTTGTCAGAGCTAACATTAGCGGCTATGCATGTGCGGCTAAGGAGGCGGCTGCAGACTGAGTATGCACTGTTGTCATGGTGCATGACATACACTGTCTTTGTGTGTGTAGGTGCGCGTGTGTGTTCTGAACATTAGCCGTGCGCTCGCCTACTTTGTTTTAATAGCTCTAACCAAAATAGTCCGTATCCAAATAGATTGTTGCTCACTTTGCAAATGATTATAAGTTTGTGTGACCTCTATGTGTGTGTGTGAGTGTGTGTGTGTGTGTGTGTGATTTAGTTTAGATGGTGTAAAATTAACTCCTGGAGGAGAAGCTGGATCTCCATCCATGCGAATCGGGTGACTGCCCCAGACAAGCTGGAGCTGATGAACGCTGCAGCTTTATTGGGTGGCAGTGTTTTCAAGATGATTAGGTTAAACATGCTGGAATATAAAAGACCCGTCAAATAACCTCTTCTTGAAGACTTGATTTATAAAAAAAGGAGCCATACCTTTTTTAACTTTTACATTCTGAATTTTAATGTCTTTGAACTGAGGTCACGTGATATTTTTAAATTATTAGAATTAGAGGCTGGCTTTTGAGCCTAAAGCAAGATGAACTTTAAAGACAGCAAGACCATTGGCTTAAAAAAAGGAGAATAAAGTAAACATTGCACAGTGAGCACAGTGGCACATGTGCATGCTACGGTTTTAGCCAACATATAGATGTGCGGCTGGCAAAAATAGTGAACACCCCTCTGTCACTTCTCTACCTATGAAGATTCTCAATTTATGAAACATCTTCAGCCGCAGGTGCCAGCCGTTGACGTGAACGTTGTAGTTATCCTATTACGGTCTCCTCGTCTTCTTCCACACTTACTTTCAATGGATCCTCTGCGTCTCCCTCTTCGTCTCCCCCTGCTTACTGCTGCAGGTCTTTGATCACCAGATGATGATCTCTGATAATGTTCGCACATCAAAACGTAAACGGATGAATGGATGAACATAACCCAACTTGTTAAATAGTTCTGTGGTAGTGCAATATTAGCATTTTAGTGACAGCCTGTGTTCATAATGAAGTTGTCGCTATAGGCTATTCTAGTCGCTACATGGTAACTTTATTTCCCCAAAAACGTTTTATTTATTTAGGCTTAAACACACTCGCAAATGATGAGATGCAGTTTTTAATCTTTTAAAAACTCATCATGAACCTCTTCATCTGAGGGAATACTCAAGTATTGGATGGCATGGTTATGGGAGCGTTGTCAAACCTTTTTGATACTCGGCAGCTTCCGTCCCCGCAATACCTGAGAGAGAGAGCGAGGTGCCAGAACGCATGGTTCGTTTCAGTGTAATACCCAAAATCCAATGCTAGATGTCAGTAGAGAACAGTAAATCTTACAAAACATCCCTTTAAGTTAATTCCTGTCCTTCTGTGCATGCTCGTTCCCACGTCCTGTCGCTATGGCAATAGTACATATTGCATTCCGTCCGACGCAAACGGGCTCAAACCGATTCTACTCACCTGATTGTCACGTAGCATGCTATCGGCTAGCTGCTGCTATATAACTAGATTCCACATCAAGCTAAAATGGTTCTTATTACGACGTTTTCTCATGTTGTCGAAAAGAAACAAAGCGGTTTTTAACTTCCAGTAGATGTACATGAATGCAATCAGAACCCTTCCCAACCTCTGGCTTTAAAGCAGAATTTAGAAAACATGTAGTCCATGTAAACCTTAATTTGGAATTAATAATTCCATGTAAACCCAAAGGGGAAGATTTCAATTCCGAATTATTAAGTCTGAATTTAAAAAACCCATGCAACCGTGGCCACTCAGAGAAAGTTTCATCAAAACCTGTCCATAACTTTTTGAGTTTTGTTGCTAACTCACAAACACACACAAAAGCCCTTATATTACATAACCTCCGCTGGTGGAGGTAATAGCCGTCTCTTTGTAATATATTTTGGCACCGTTATAAGCAACAGCATCCTGTGTTGCAACAAAACCCATCACATATCCACTGTGGTGGAATCTAGACAAGCTAGCAAACGGTTTTGTTGATGTAAGTACAACAGAATCTAAAATGTTTAACAATCTCTACAAACACATGGAGTCTACTTGTTTGAATAATATTCAGAGAGGAAACATGAATAATTTGAATTGCATATACTAGCATAATTTTTGTAAATTCAAAGACCCGGGGACCCCAGTTTTTTCAGTGCAGTTGTCAGATTTGAATGACCATGTAAACATCAAGGGTTTGCTTCTGATGTGGCATCAGTGAACAATAATCTGCTGAAGGTCTTTTCTGGGATTTGTTTCCTGTGTTTTAAATAAAAAAAAGTTTAAAATGATGGATGTTGAACATTTCAATTGCTGAACAAATCTTGAGTCCTTCCCCAAATCAGTGTTTGAACATGATCCTGTTTCTCCAGCATATTTGTAAATGGGGTGTCTGTTGATCAGCAGAAGTATAGATCAAATTCCCTTTTTTACTAGAAGTACTCGGATAGTGCATCCCCCCAACCGTCCATTGTAAAAAAGAAAAACAAAAACACTTAGTTATGTCGCTAACGGAAAGAAAAGCAACGCCACTGAAAACATTACCTCAATTTCCTGTATTAACTGCAACATCAGCATCACCCATCAAATGCAAACTGGTGCCTAAAATGCTTGCAGCACTTCCAGAAGTGCTGGCAGTAATTTAGCAATAATCTGTCCGCACCACAATTCCACAGGGTCGCTTAAACGTCCGAAGGTGCTGCCTGCTTTATTGCTGTTGCCCACACAGCGTATCTGACCATTTTCCACTCACAAGCTTTGTATCCTGTGCCGTCCCATGGCTGAAATCCCACTAAAATACAACATTTGTCATGTCAGACAGCACAAAGATGTTTCTACTGTCAACACTGCCTCATGCACATACATTTCCGTCCTCACCAACAGACTGTCTGCTGGCGTTTTGACCTTTAGACAGAAAATGCTTTATTGAAGAGAAAACTGTTGCAGGTATCGGCACATTGTGAAACATTTCTACATAAGATGAGGATTTCTTTCATCCGTCTTGTTCCTCAACATTTGCTTTCTGCACGATTCCGAAATATCTTCCTTTTTCATTATTTTCTCTCCTAAAGGTTGTCTTTAGTGAACAATAACACTTTAGTATCCATCTAGCACCTGCATTAATCTGTGACGGGAGAGAAAATTTGTAAAAAAAAAAAAGTGTCTAAACATTTGTCTCGTACCTGGATGGCTTAAACAAGGAAGCCGTCTCCACCTTTGGGGCACTGAATGTCCCCTCTCCTTCTCTTGTTTCCTCCCCCCTCCCTTCCTCAACTCGCAGCCGCTCCACGTAGCTCTTGGTTGGGGGTTTGGGCGGCCCGGAGGGGACGGGTCTGAGGTCACAGTAGCTCCCTGCCGTCTCTGAGGAATGCGATTGGTAGTTGGAATGATGAGCAGGCGAGGAGTGTGCCGAGTGAGAGGTGTGAGGGGGGTATTCTGGAGGGCTGTTGCTGGCTGAGGGGCTGAGCTGAGGGTCGCTGGAGCGGCGTGTCGCAGGGGAGGGAGGGACGACGGCCAGGATCCGTCCGCTTGAGTGGGCTCTCTGCCTGGTGACTGAAGCAAAACAGAGCGGACTGGCTTTAAGAACATAAAGATGTTTTATTTATGTGTCTCAATCTGTGTGTCGGGCACTTACTGGCACTGTACGCAGGCGACAGCGGGGTTTCCCCAACAGGCGACAAGGGGCAGCGGTACTCCTGAATCTGATCCATGCTCATGGCACAGTTCCGCATTGCGTCTTTATGGTGGTGGATTGTCGACGGGCTGCAAATAAACATTTAGAGGATGTTGAAAATATCTGTTTGTCAGGGTTGCTGAAGTTTCACAAAGGAGGGGTGTCACAAAGGGTTTCATCTTTCAGGGTGAAAGGAGAGGAAGACATTTTAGTTGTTGGGACCATCGTGACAAACATATCTCATTAGTGGTTTCTAAACTACAACCGCAGGAGCAGAAATATGTTGTACTGTGTGGCAAGGAGTTAAAATACAATCAATAAAGCTGGAACTTGGAACCGTTTTCAGCAAAAAAAAACCCCTACAAATCTCTTTGTGAGTCTGCCAAACACAACATATTTGATTGCTCCTCTCATGTAGATTCACTCAAGTTTCAACCAAAAATTTGAGTGATCTGGTGCAAAAGTGAACAAATCTGATGGTGTCTGAGAGTGAGGGGTCTGCGGGATTGTGGAGGGTGGGTGCACTACATCAGTGCACAGGAACACTAGTGTTACACGCGCTCACACACAACAACACAACCTGCATGTGGGCGCAGGTTCCCGCTCTGGTTCTGGTGGCACCACTGGTGTTTCAACCGGACTGGGACTGTCTGAGTCACTGATTGTGTATATGACATAAAATATCAATGAAGCGCCTGCATGGTAACTCAGAAAAACACGCCTCGGCTCCTTTTCCTGGCTCACCTGTGAGGTATCATCTTTTCAGTTGTCAGCCCATCGGTCATGGTGACGCTCCTTCTCTTGATGTACGCTCCCCTCTGACTGGAAGGCGAGTAGGCCGAACCCTGCTTGCTGTTGGAGAGGGCGAAGGTCGCCTCCAGATACCGCAGAGGTAGCGTCCTGCTGACTGGGCAGTAGATGTGGGCACTGGACTGGGGAACTGGTTTGCGTTGGCCCACATAATAGCGAACAAGCTCCTGGACTGAGTCGAAACTGTCGGACTCCAACATATACTGGACCTAAGGATGAAGATGGAAAAGATTTTTACCTTTTTTTCTGGCACGTGTATCTAATACCAGGACCCTGGGGGATCTGGGGAAACATCTAAGCATCTGTGGTTGTAACTTTTTTCTTAAGCCATGTGTAAGATGTGTGTGATCTTGCTATGAACCAACCAGATCTCTCAGGTCATGAGGGTCAAGTCTACCTTCTGTTGCCAGAGTCAGAACTAAACATGGAAAAGTTTACTTTCAGCGCTTCTAAATCAAATTGTGCTGCTTTTAACCAAAACAACACATTGTAAATTTTATTTACAGAATATTATCTTATTCTATTTGCGTTTTCTGTCTTCATCTAATTGCTTTTATTTTTTTAGTTTGATTTAATCTACTTTTTAATGCTTCCTTGCAGCCTGTTGAAAGTGCTTTTAATGTTTCATGTAAAACACTTTGAATTGTCTTGAACATGAAAGGTGCTGTACAAATAAACTTGCCTTGCTGCATCACCAAACCACCCAAAACTCATGAAATCTGTATCACAGGACCTACAGAACCAAGAGTAACTCTCTTGGAGAGGACACATCTAGGATGAAAATCCATAGAAACCAATTCAGGTTTATTAGGATTGCCCTTATTACCGCCACCAAACGTATCGCCATGCATTGGAACGATGCAGCACCACCAACATTAGCTTGATGGATGAATGAACTAACATCTTGCATTCTATGTGGAAAGATTATGTACAACTTTAAGGGCAGACCTGGAGAGTTTTATAAGATCTGGAGCGGTTTTCTGAATTATGTGGACATAGGTTCCTCAACACAGTTATCTTTACACCTAAACAGGTGTTTTTCTCTAAAGCCATTGGAATATAAATGTTGGAGCCATAATCCAACCTTTTGTTTCTTGTTTTCTTTTGAGTTTATTTATTTTGTTTCATGATGTTTATTACCATATTTTAATATGACGTATTTATGTTGATGTATTTATGTTGATTAGTAGGAGGTGCTTAACACCGGAAAAGCATATAGGTGAGCCAGGTAATGTGCCGGAACTGTTGGTATGGGAGGAGAAACAGATTTTGACCGTGTCAGTGACAGCTTGCTAGGGGATGACATGTCATTAACCCTTTTTTGGCGTTTTTTGTTTGTTGGAAAGCTGG
>JBAJHY010000004.1:10755032-10766889 GCA_037177095.1 Craterocephalus marjoriae | reverse complement strand
TGGCAACAAGCGGTCTGCAGCGCTAGCGTAGTTAGCGTAGCACCGAAGCTGCATAGCCCCGTATGAGTAGCGTCTAACAGAAGTAGATATAACCAATGCTGCATCGTATTATTTAGTATTCGTTCCTGTGATTCTTCTTCGACTGATGGGATGGGACAGGGATGTCATGATTATTTATTTTCAACATTAATCGCGGTAGTAGAAGCTACAATTAATAATCGTAAAGCTTCCTAAATATCGTCATTTGATAATTTAAATATAGTTTGATTGTCATCGCTGAAATCCTAAAGCTCACACTTATTTTTATCTTTTCATATTCATTCATATAATACTGTAGCTTTTTTATTATTGTTTCCAGATTTTTACTCAAATCCAGTGGGAATCTGAATGCTACTTTTGTTTATTTTGTTGCCATTTTCTGTTGTAGTGACATCAACACACAAATAAAAATTTAACAAAAGAGGAGTTTTCAAGTTAATTAATACATTTCCAGTGTTGTGAAATTAAAACATAATAATCATACATATAATCATTTCTCAAAAAAAGGAATTGATGTGAATTAAAAACAGCAGACTGGTGAACGTGGATCTTTCTGTACAGAGTTCTACCCCCAACATTTATATTTTACAAAAGTCTGGTGTGTGTGTGTCGTCAGTGTTAGGTTTGGTTGAATTGACCAAGTGGTCCAAATCTTCGCAATTCATCATCCATCAGAAGGAGAAGCTGCAGAAGGAGATGGAGGAGCTGCTGGGCACCGACGGTGTTATTCTGTACCCCTCACACACCAGAGTGGCACCCAAACACCACCACCCACTCTTGAGACCCTTCGACTTTGCGTACACTGGTAAATTATTCTGCTCCTATTTCAGCCCCCATTCAGTTATTAACTATATTATTTATTAATACAAAGCTATTGGATTTTGGAAAATGGTATATTACTGTAATATTTATAAAGGGCATTCGAAATCTGTGTAGATGGGCTTTTACTTTTTTATTTTACTGATATATCAACTTAATTAAATAAATCCTTTACTGTGTAATAACTCTTCACCTATATCTACATACAGCACACATTCCACGGCTCGGTTCATCACCTTCATGGGTGTCTCCGCCTGACTACATGTCACATCAGTAGACTGATGAAGCCATTAATTTTCAGTATCTTATGTGTGAAAAGGACTTTTTATTTTCACAGCCTTAAAAAACTGTTGGCAGGACATTTTATTGCCTGTGACACTATCAAAAAAGAAACAAAGGTTTATTTGTCTTTACAGGATGTATAAAAAGTGCTTTACAAATTAATATTCTTTTCCGTCCTCAGGTGTATTGAACATCCTTGGGCTGCCGGTTACCCAGTGTCCTCTGGGTTTGGGTAAGGAGGGCCTGCCCCTGGGCGTGCAGGTGGTTGGTGGGAAGCTGCAGGACCATCTGACCCTGGCGGTGGCCGTGTACCTGGAGAAGACCTTTGGAGGCTGGAGGGATCCTGGAGCAAACTAAAGCGGCACCTTCACCAGCTAACAGCTCTTACCAAACTCCAGTCCGGAGATGTTTTAATTAAAGACTGATCGCTGTAGCACACAAACACAGAGGTAAAGTCAGCGTGGCAAATGTTAAAGCGTAAGATTGTTTTTTTGCACTAACGAGGAAGCACTTATTCCTGTAAGCGTGATCATTTCATGAAGTACGGGTCAGAGATGGTTCGGAGCACAAGCTTTAAATGAAGTTGAAACACATGGGAATGTAACGGCACTCATATTATCACACAAGACATGGTTTGGTACTGTTCGCAAAACAATAAATAATAATAATAAGACCCTCGATTTTGTGAGCTAAAAAAAAACGCTCCCCCGTCAGAAGACGTGAAAATGAATACTGATGAAAATGCTTTATCAGAGAGATCCAGCCCGGAGTGCTACAGGCTGAGTGAGTGATGTGTGAGCTAATTGTTAGTACTGACAGTGGGAGACTAAAAAGAATAAGATAACTTCTCTGACATGAGTAGTGGAAGAGGAGAAAACACACTAAAACCTTCGTGCATAACAATGTGAATGCCATCTAGTGGTAGGTCAGCAGACAAGGTGCCTGTTTTATGTTGGAACTCATTTTAGCCAATAAAGAAATTCCAGATTTTTTCTCTTTCATTTGTTCTTTGTTTTAGAATCATGTTTGTTGTATTTTTCTCTAATACTCCTGTTATATTCCATCCTCGGGTATATTGAAAATTTTACCTCCGAGTTGCATCATGGAAACTTCTTCACGGCCACAATCGTATCCTAAACCATAACCATAAAATAAAATAAAAAAAAACACACATAACAGCAGATTGTAGATGGATGCGATCAGATTTAAATCAAATTTATACGATTTCTCATTCCTTACCTGCCCACCATTGCACTGACAGCCCCGATAATAGAAATGCAGAATTGACCCAAAATTAATTATTTTTGACAAGTCTTGTCAAACTGAACCTACAGCTGAACAGAGGCAGGTGTGGAAATGCAAATTAAACTATTTACAGGTGAGTTTCTGCAGAAAGACGTTCACTAGGTACGAGAAGGCCATCGACGTTTGCTCTCCAGAAACTGTATTTTGTGTTTGTAGTTTTTAAATCTGACAATGTTCAGCAGCATTTCCACTTTCACAGACTAGCTTTTCAAACTTGAACGCATTTTCCAGATGTCCGCCCTTCCAGTCACAGAATAAGCACCACACAGATTAACACATCCGAGTTAACCTGCAGAAACTCTGCCTTTAAAATGCACATGTTAACACGTGATATATATCCATGTTTCACTACAGGGGCAAAAATACTTCTCAGATACAAAGATAATATAATAATAATAATGCTACTTTCCATGGAGGAAGCTGTGAGCAGTTACTGGGCTCAGATCAGAAAAAACACAATCAACTCCCGCTGATGTGAAAGATGAGAACCGACCCCAGAGAGTCTCACTTTATTTTCATTTTCTTCGCTTCTTTTGAAAAAGGATGTAAAATGATAATAATCTACCAGAAGGCTTCGAACAGAACTGAACAGCATTAAGAGCCATTTACTGCCCATGGTTTATTTTGGTTTCTTCCTTCTTTTTTCTTGGCCATCTTTAATGAGGACAATCATATTTCTGCTCTCCTTTTGTCAAAAAACACAATTCTGTTCTGAATGATGGGAGAGTAAGCTGCAAAAGTCATGTTTTTACAGAAAAATACAGACATCTTTCTCTCTCTGGCAACCACAAATGCGGAAAGACCAACTCCTCTGCCCCCCCCCCCTCCTGATCACAGCGCCGTTCAGGAAGGTGACTTAAAAACAGACAATAAAAGAATAAAGGAAACAAAACAAAACCCTTCAGCGTTCTGGACGACGGCGGCGCAGTCAAAGGGAGGATCTCTCTCTCCTTGTCCACAGCTAACCCTCCCAGCTCTCCATTTGGCCCAAATGTGTGTGTGAATGCGCGTCTGTGTGTGTAAACTGGTTTCTCTGAAGGGAACGTGAAATTTCGGGCGTGTGATTGATGAGCGCGGCGCCTCAGGAGGTATTGGTGATGGGTTTGTATTTCTTGAGCCGGGTCCACTGTCCTGTGGAATAGTTCATTTCGAAGACCGTGTCCACCAGCATGGTGGTGCTGCCGGTGCCGTCGGCTTTGGGCAGAACCTCTGTGTGCTCGCTCAGCTTGATCTGGATGATGTCCCCCTGCTCCGGGCACGGGTTTTCTGCAAGAACACGGGAGAGTTTCTGTTTTACAAGGTTTAGGTTAATGCTTAAAAACTATCAGAGACATTTAATCTAATTAAACCACGGCTTAAAGTTTTTTAATCTGAATTAAAGACATATGATGGCACAAAAAAAATCTATTTTTGATGAAGCGTGAAAAACCTAAAATCATCTTTAAGTGTCATCCAGTCCTTTTTGTTTGGCCTTAACTGTAACTTTCACTTCCAGAGCTTATCACAAACCTTCTGTGTAGTTAAACATGGCAGCTAAACATTTTCCCAGCAAAACGCTTTTAATCAGATTTGACCTTTGTTTTGGATGGACTGGACATTTGTTAGCAGACCTGTCTGAATGCAATCATAAAATTTAGTTTTCAGTCTTTGCTTTCTTCCTGCCTTCAGACAGAAATGTTTCCTTTGTGAATGCAGCTGAAACTAGCAGATTTGCTTTGCTAAACTGTTCATGGCGCCATTAAACATGTTCCATTATTAGCCCAAAATACTAAAAGAAGCGTATTGTCCATCTTCAGTTTAAAGGAATACTTCACCCTCAGAATGATGAGCCTTTACTTTTTCTACTCACCCTCATGCTGATTAACGCTCTGGAAAACTTTTCTGATATTTATCATGCAGCTGAAGATATGGGGAGGTTTTTGTTCTGCAAACATTCCTTTACAGTGATGTTGAACTTTTTTATTTTTTTAAAAAGGTCCATAAAGTCCACAAAAACTTGGCAATATTCTTCCATACTGCTCGTCCAATGTAATCCAAGTGTCCTGAGTGGGTAGGGTCCATAATTTACTGGAAACGACATCATTTAGTATAATTTTAGAGCCTAAACAATTCACTCAAGCCACGATTTGATTAAATTCTCGATTTTTTACGATTTTTTTTCCAACAAAATAAAATGTAGTTATTTTATGGCCTATATAATTGTCTTTTTCTTATGTTTGCCTTTTCTCCCTTGTTTAAAACTGTGACCTTCTATTGCCTGTTGTACTAACAAAACTTAACGCTGAACAAGTAATTATTGTAGATATGGAAATGATCACAAATCTTTACATGAACAAACAAAGTTTTGTTTGGAACATCATCTGCTTGGTGCTTTGCATGTGAATCGATTTTCCTTTTTTCTACATCGATTGGTTTGAATCGATTTTAAAATCGATTTTCAAATCATCGTTACATCCCTAGCCTAAGCCGTAGCAGACTGTACTTCCTGGATGTGCGTCCACGATGCTACGGTGGCCACGGCAGACTAGGGGTAGCGTGTTCGCTTCAAGTAAATTATGGGCGCTACCCACTCAGGACACGATGATTACATTGTACAAGCAGTATGGAGGGATGTTGCCAAGTTTTTGTGGACTTTATGGACCTTTTTGCCCGGGAGCCGTTCACCATCACTGTAAAGGAATTGATGTGGAACGAAAAACGAAAACCTCCCCACATCTCCGGCTGCATGATATATATCAAGTAAGTGTTCCAGAGAGTTAATCAGCAGGAGGGTGAGTAGAAAATGAAGGTACATCATTCTGAGGGTGAAGTATTCCTTTAATACTCGCTACAATAAGCTTTATTACTACAGTGTGTATAACAACACTGTTGGTGCAATTCGCTTATTGTTTCTGCATTTTAGTGGAGTGAGCAGCTCTTTTACAAACACTGAACAAACGCGTCTGAAAAGACAGAAATGAGTTTGCACAAAAACCCGCCTACCTCTGGATCCGGCCATGAACCCCAGGATGAGCGCCTTCTCTGGCCGGGTGACCTTGTTGGCTGTTTTGAACATCTCCTGGGCCGCGTACATCTGGTCTCTCTGAGGAGCACACACAGCATGCGGCGGCTTGAACACGCAGCCCTGAAGGCAGAGAGGGAAGCGAGCTGCGGCTTCTTACCGTGAGCGAGAGGTTCTTTTTGGGCTGGGGCTGCTGCGGCGTCGGGGCCAGCGTGGGCGTGGGCGTCTGAGGCGTGCCAGGGGGCTGCGTGGGGGTCTCTGGCTGGCTGGCCGTGGCGGCAGCCGGGGGGCCGTTGCTGGCCGGGGTGGAGGCTGGCGTGCTGGGGGACGTGGGCGTTGCAGGGTTTCCTGTGGTGCTGGCATTGTACATGGGCGTCCTCTGCTTGTACTGGTTTGGTAAGGTGGAGTTGGCTCCAGTGCCTGCTGTTGCCGACTCTTCTGGCTGGCGAGCTGCCTGAATCGCGTCCCGACCCGATCCGCCGGCGTTCGCTGTAGAGGAGATGGGAGAGCAGAGATCAGCGTGAGCAGAGGTGGCGTTTGGACGGTGGGTGGAGGACGAGCCGGCACACCGACCTGGCTGTGCCTCGGAGCTGGGAATGTAGGAGGAGGAGGGAACCATGCTGGGCGTTGCTGGGAGGTAACTGGTTGATGGCAGAGGATTCTCGTTCAGCGCCCCCAGTTTCTGAGAAGACAAACGACGACAAGTGTGAGAAAAAGTTGTGTTGCAGAGAAAAGGGAGGATGTGTTTAGAGTACCTGTGCAGAAACCAGGCCGGCGGCGTAATCCGGCGTGGTGTTCTCCACCACCGACTCCTCTTTGGCTGGTTTCTCCCCCGTTTCCGTTTCTACATCCAGAACACACATATAAGCATCAACATAACCACACATGTCAGTGTGTTGACGGCACAGCTGCAAGCCTGGCGACATAATTACCCAAAGTCTTCCTTCTCCTCTTAGCCTCCCTTCCAGCTCCAACCATGTCCAGTTCGGAAATATCTAAAAGCTAAGAAGAAGAAAACAGACGTTAAAAACCAAAAACCCAAGTTAGGACAAATGTGTGACACTGGCCACGTTTACATGAGTTGTAATTCAGAATTAAAGGTAATTCTGCTTTAAACAGACGAAAATGACCTGAAATGTAAACACTTTTCCTGATGCAAATGTTAATTCTGAATTTAACTTAACTCTGAATAAAGTGGCTGGTTTACTCCATTTTTTAATTATAAATTAGATCATTCCTCTCACATCTTCTATCATGTAAACCTTAATTCCGCTTTTAAGGAGAAGTTTGGTATTTTTCAACCTGGACCCGTTTTCGGGAGCCTTGGACGGTCGGCTACTTGCTAAGATAATAGCAACATGGTTCGTGTTTGTGTTTTTACAAATGGAAAAAATAAAATGCAGCCGACCGTCCTACAGTACGGAGTGAATTCGCCCTTTTGCCATGACGAATGGTAGTGACGTCATCGGCGTGTCATATCGTATCGTGTTGATATCAAGATATCCTGCATGAATATCAAGATACAAGATTTTGTCCATATCGTTCAACCCTAAATACATTCATATTCTGTTCAGGTGAAAGTCACGTAGCACGCTAGCGACTAGCTGCTGTTTCATAACTACAGTTTGAATCAAACAAAGATGGTTCTTATTATGACGTTTTCTCAGGTCGTTGTCGGTAAGAAACGAAGCGTTTTTTAAAATCCTGCAGACATACATGCGCTGCGTCACTTCTACCATCCAACCAATCAGAACTCTTCCCAACCCCTGGCTTTAAGCAGAATTAAGAAAACATGATGTCCATGTAAACCTTCATTTGGAATTAATATTTCCATGTAAACCCGAAGGAGAAGATTTTAATTCTGACTGAACTAAAACAGAATTATTAACTCCGAACTAAAAATCGTCATGTAACCGTAGTGAGTGAAAAGAAAAGGAGGAAATGCATAAAGTTACACAAAACCAACCTTGACCCCTCTCTCCTTCCGTAGGGGCGGCCGGGCGGGAGCGATGGGCGTACGGTTACTGGGAGGGCTGAACATACTGGGAGCCGTGGGGCTGCGGAACGGGGCCTTGGGAATTCCTTTGAGAGGAGCTGCGATGCAGATTGATGCACGTCATCAGCAACAGTGAGAATCTCCCGACGGTCGCTTTTACCTCTGCGATCAAACAGCTGCACAGAGGAGCAGGTGTGCGGATGCAACTTACTTGTCGTGTCAATTTTCTTGACCAGTCCTCTCCCTTTGGCATGAAAAGGCACTCCGGCTGTCTTCTTCAGCTGCTGGGCTGTCTCTGTAGCTGCAACACGAGCAAAAGAAATCAAACTTTCCATCGTAGGACCAAAAAGAACCTACCAGCAAAGTTTTACAGCTGCTTTTTCCTGCTGAATCCGAGAGTAACTCACATTTCTGCAGCAGCTCTGCTCTGAGCGTTGCACCAGCTGAATTCCTCACAAACATATTGGATTTGAAGTTATGCTCAAAGTGGGTTTGGTCTGAAATATAATTTCAAAGCTTCTCAATTGAATATATTTTGGACAATTTATGAAATCTGGGGAGAAGAAAATAAAATAATAGGCTGACAAAGTGAATGTCACAGCTGGATATCTGCAAATGACCTGACTGCTGTTGGAAATGTACCACAAAGAACAAAAATAAGATCAATCATTGTGAAATATGCTGTTTTTTGCTTCTTAATAGTTAGAATTTATACCTGTGAATGCTTCTTCATGTTGCACCAGGATGCCATGGCAAATCTGATTATGATGAATGTAGTCTTTCATCCTCTGCATCTGTACAATAACAAGCATTGACATGTAATTGGCACCCACCTGCTACAAATTAGTAGAATATTCCAAGCCCATGTTTGGTTTCATTTTCTATCTCTAACTTAAATTATGACATAAACTTTGTTTAAGATTTTTCATGCACTGTTCCTCCACTAAATAAGTAATAATGATGACAATAATAATAATGATTTTTTTAAAGGGGAATTATGGATCCTTAGTGCACACATAGAGATACTGTGAATCCTCTGTATTAAATGTATCTTTCTACAGTAAGATTAGGGCTCACGTTAGGGCCCAAATATGGGCCAAATTGACATGCTATCTGGGTTACTACCCCCAGATAAAATCCTATACCTATTTTACAAGAATGCCAAAGCCAATTTGAGTAATCCGAACATAAATGGAGGAGTAATTCAGTCCTATTGTGTGTCAGTCCAGTTTTGAAAGCTGTCATAGGCATAGACTTCTCAGGGACAACCCATGATGCATTGGGCTCTTCCTCTTCATTTCTCTGTTCCTTATCTTTCATGTATAAATATATGACAATTTTTGAATAATTAACATATTTCTCCTCTCTCAGCAGATCCAGGTAGACTATTTCTTATGAATTGGATGGTATGAATGCTGACTGATGACATCAGATTGGCTCAAACTGTGAAGTCCCCTGAGATGACATTGCTGTGAATTGGTACTGTACAAATGAAGCTTCACTGAATTGAATTGAGAGCTGTCGTTTAATATGGTCTGGAGTGATAAGGTTTGAAAATGTAATGAAAATTGAAAATGTATAAAAAATTTGAACAATAATTCGATTTTTTTTGCCATGTTTATTTTCTGGAAGCAGAAACAGCTGATCTACAAGGTTACAACAAGGGACACAAGGTTTACAGTAAAAAGAAGAGGCCATCCATTGTATAAGCAACAAAACCCAATTCAGACAGATACAACATACAAGATGCACAAGTGTGAGATGTGAGTACCCCTCATTTAAGACCAGGACACAAATAAGTACCTAAGAAACTTTATAAAACCGCACGAGGAATAAATAAATCAAATGCCAGTGTGAAAAATCCAGTCACATCAGGTCAAAGCTTACGATTTTTAATGTGATCACTTAGAATGCTTCTCTAAATTCTAAAGGTTTTATCACAGATTTTGGCATCAGTTATCGGCCAAATGAGCTGTAAAATATTGTGCATCCTCATATTGCCATGTTATGGAAAGATCACATGAAAAAAACAGAAACAAACTATCAGCCAGTTTTCTTACCTGAAGTTAATATAAATTAATGTCCGATGTACAGCCAATCATTATGTATGGAAATGTTAGCTGCCAGTTGGCTCAGGGTTTTAATTTCTCCAGTTACCATCTATTATTCTTGTTCACTTTTTGAAAGGGATTTTTTCTCATTTGACCCCAAGCAGGAGCCAACTGTATGGCTTCCAATCAGAAAAAGGACTGTATGTCATGAATTGTAACTATTTGCATTGAGCAATCTGTTCTACAACTTTTCCTGTGAATTATGCTCTGTTCTGTTATGTAACATATATCAGCTAAATAAGATGGATTATCCCCATAGACCCCCATTTTCATGTGCTCCCCCCCCCCCCTTTTTTTTTTCTTTTGGCAAACAGTCACACACAGCAGAGTTTAACTGCATTATGTAACACTCCACGGTGCACTTACAAGTTTCTCAGACACTTTATTAGACTTGAAACTCTCAACTCATGTGCATCCAGTCAGTATTTATAGATGCCACTGCTAAACCATTCTTCATATATTGACACAGGCCATAGTTTATGCCAGTCATATCTTCGGTTCTTTTTAGATGATCATAAAACAGTCACTCTTAGTTTGGCCTCAGTCAATGCAAACTGACAAAGGTGAAAAAAACACATGAGAAATAGGGTTCTGTTTTTAAACATTAACTATTCTTTATCTTTCAGCCTCTGTGCCCCCTGTTTGGGTGTGTGCGGCCTCTCCCCTTCTCCCCTGTGAAGCCCCCCACTGACTTTCGCTCCCACCCCGTGGTCTCCATGGCGCTTGAGAAACTCATGCGCTTCGGGAAGCAGTTGCTAAGGGTGAAGGTGGTGAACTGCAACTCAGAGGACTCCCGTCTGTCCCGATGTCTGAACACCTTTGACCTGGTAGCCCTGGGTGTGGGCAGCACGTTGGGCGCTGGTGTTTACGTACTTGCTGGTGCAGTAGCCCGAGATAATTCAGGTACGTTAACGCTACTGAAGTTGATGGGGAGATAATATGTTTTAAAAGACCGTTTCTAATTATATGATCTCCATTACCACCCCAGGTCCTGCTATTGTGCTGTCTTTCCTGATAGCAGCCTTAGCCTCAGTGTTGGCTGGTCTTTGCTATGCTGAGTTCGGAGCCCGTGTTCCCAAAACGGGCTCGGCTTATCTTTATTCCTATGTGACAGTAGGAGAACTCTGGGCCTTCATCACTGGATGGAACCTCATCCTCTCCTACATCATCGGTAAACATAAATCAGTACCGTGTTATGTTACTTCCCCTTTTTGCTTTAATGCACAGGAAGTTACTTGTTTGATGGCGAGCAAGAAGAGAGCTAATCTCTCCACATGCCAGGTACCTCCAGTGTGGCCCGTGCATGGAGCGCCACCTTTGATGAGTTGGTAGGAAAGCATATAGAGCACTTCTGCAGACAGTACATGTCTATGAACGCACCGGGTATATTGGCACAGTACCCTGACATGTTTGCTGTTGTCATCATAATAACTCTTACAGGTAAGAAAACGGATCTCTTTCTGCACATCCATCTGTATAATCATATGGAAATCTGCAGGGGTATTTACTTTAGACTTTTCTCTGCTGTTCTTAGGTCTGCTTGCATTTGGAGTGAAAGAGTCGGCGATGGTGAACAAGGTTTTTACGTGTATCAATGTCCTCGTCCTGTTGTTCATGGTGGTCTCTGGCCTGGTCAAAGGCACTTTGAAGAACTGGCAGCTAGACCCGGAGGAGATATTACGTGTCAATTATACGAATAACTCAAGTAACAAGTAAGGATATTTTAACTGAAAATTCACTTTAGTGTGTTGAGGTTTACTTTTTTTTTTTCATCAAGTCTCATAAACTTAATAAAACCTTCGAATGGAAAAATTATATTTTCCTTTCACATTGTGTTTGTCACTGAACTGTGTGTCTGTTACTCAAAAAAAAAGAAAGCATTCAGTTAACCAACGTTGATGTACTTCTTTTAGATAATAATTTTTCTTTGTCTGTCTAGTTTTACTGAAATTCTGCCCTCCAAGGAAAGTTTAGGAGTGGGGGGCTTCATGCCATATGGTTTCACTGGCGTCCTCTCAGGAGCAGCTACGTGTTTCTATGCCTTTGTAGGATTTGACTGCATTGCCACTACAGGTCAGTGTGAGATGAAATGCAAAAATATGCACTTAAGTAACCATTTTTTCCCCCTCTGGCACAATAGCCTGTTTCCATTTCGTGTTTTTCTAAATGTTTCACAGTGCTCCAAGTACTTTGGAAACACATACGAACAAGTGTGTGACTTTCATCTATCAAACATTTCTATTCCAGTCTAGGGAGTTCCTCCGTTGGGTCTTACAGAATTCATGGTTACTTAAGTGCATATTT
>JBAJHY010000004.1:9678039-9689121 GCA_037177095.1 Craterocephalus marjoriae | reverse complement strand
CTGGTTCAAAAAAACATTTTAGGATTAAAATGTCAGGTTTACCTTCATGACAACTGTGGGGGGAGTGAAAAAAATTCAACCCTAAAGTTCCTCATTAATTGTGGGTGTGTCCTTTTGATTGACAGATGCCAGACATGCGGGAAAATGAGGCCTAGCGTAGCACAACCGCGATTTTTAGCCCTTAACAGAGTTTCATATCTTTAACCTGCCTTCCTCCGTTGTCTGGTTAGCTCCTGTAGGCAATATGAACCACCATGGGCGTCTGAATTGGTCTGCATCTATATTCTTCCACTAACAGCAAACTGGGCCGTACGGTGCCTTCGGACACTTCCACACCAAAACAAAGCCCACATAAAGTTTTGGAGTTGATTGAGGCACAGTAGGCCTCATATATGAGCATATAACAGCGTTTGCTCCCCACATGTTTCAGTAATCCTTGAACACCCATGACCTTGCTGTAAGTTTACCTCCCCCATCATCAACTGGGAACTTTCCACACAAGCAGAGGAAGCAGGGGTTGTGCAGATGCTGGGACCCAGCTGTGATTGGTCAGCCCCCCCCCAGTCTGAGGAAACACCATCAATTGCTGTGCATCAGCTTCTGCTGAAATTTAAAATGTGTCATAATGATGCTTTAAAAACAAGAAAAGTACATAGGAAATTAAGCTCTTAAATGTTATTCAGAACATTTTGAAAACTTTACAGTCACTGTTAAATGAGACTTTTGGGACCTTAAGCATCATTTTCAACAGTACCTACTAAATATCTCAACTTGAGCTTGTCAGCACAGCTTGTCTCAGACTCCTAATCCAACTGAAATCACAGTTCACTTCCATCAGCACTTTGGTGCAGCATAGAAGACATAACAAGTTTTGGCTGCCACCACTTCCACTGCCTTTCGAGAACAAAACATATGCTTCGTTAAAATCTGGCCAAATGCATCAATCTGGTTTCCGAGGAAGTCATCTCACACCTTCATTTCACACCAAAGAGTGACACCTTTTTATTCACATCTCATGTTTCTGTGCAAAATCTTCGGATTATGTTTGTACCATATCCTGAGTTCATTTTAAGCTCATCTTTGTTGGTGTTGTCTGGATGTGTGCACAGTATGTGTGGGTGTGTGGCCGAAGCCGGTCTCTAGATCCTCATTACCTTCCTCTTGTCAGCGGACCAACATCACCCGGGCAGCCACCCAGTTCATGGCTCTGCATCCAGTACAAGCTGCCATCCACACTGGCAAACGGTTCGCCCGCTGCTGTGGCTCTCCCACCGAGCAGGAGCGCTGTCAGAAAACCTGTCGTCTCCTCATGGAGTTCAGAGGGTGGGTTAGATGGATGGAGGACCGAACGAGGGATTTATTCTTGGGTTTAGCATTGTTGTTTTTGATTTGAAATATATACTCACCAGTAGGGATGGGCATTCGATTAAATTGTCTTAATCGATTATCAAGGCAAGGCAAGGCAAGGCAAGTTTATTTGTATAGCAGATTTCCTGTACATGACAATTCAAGGTGCTTTACATAAAAAAACAATAGAAAAATTACAGCAAGGTGCAGAGAGCCTGTATTTCAATTAAGTGAAAGTATAAAAAACCTTTCCTCATTTAGATTATTATCCCAGTTAAATGGGATTCATTCACTGGTTACACTGGAAATTGTGGCTAACATACAACTTTAGCACCAGTTTAAAAATGCATTTGATTAATCGATTAAATGATAATGTAATCGATTTAAATCAATTGTCGATTAATTGTGCCCATCCCTACTCACCAGCCACTACGTTTGCTGTTGAGTTGCTTGCTAACACAGATATCTTATCAGGCAATCACATGGCTGAAATGTGGCATAGTTGTTGATCTGAGTATTTCAGAAATTTTTGATCTTGTGGGATTTTCCCACACAACCCTCTCTAGGGTTTACCGAGAGCGTTCTGAAAAAGAGAAAATATCCAGTGAGCAGCTGTCTGGATGAAAATGCCCTGCTGATGTCAGAGGTCAGAGGAGAGTGGGCAGACTGCTTGGAGATGACAGAAACCCAACAGTTACTCAGATTTACACCCATTACAAAAAGTTATGATGAATAGGGTTTTTGAACCTAGAACATGTGAGACCTTTAAAGCAGATGGTCTAAAGTAGGATGACACCACACTGGGTGTACCTCATGTCGGCTAAGTAAAGGAAACTGAGGCAGCATACACGCAGGCTTACCAAAAATGATCAACTTTTAAGCACTTTGACATGTAGTTTTACATTAAAAGTTCTGTATGAATAAAGAAAATTAAATATATTTAAGAAAAAGTCAAGATTGAAATGTAGAAGATTAGAAAAACAGTGTGTAGCTGAGGACTGTGTGAGATTCTTGTTATTCCGCACGTCTCTGCAGATTTATAAAGTGCATTATACAGTATTGCACCCTTTTCAAAACTGGTGAAATGTGAGGAGAGAAGGCAGAGAGCAATACAAGGGGTTAGAGAGGTGGTTCAAACTGCCTCCAACAAAATGAGCGCAGCCCCAGAACTAAACCCAGGGGATTGAAAGTGGATTGAATGCATCTCACCACCATATAGACGGCCACTGGCACAGCAAGGACAGCGATAGGGAGGGGGAGCAAGGGGGCACATGGAGTCAGTCGACAAGTGCGGCGAGGATGAAGAAAAGGAGGACCGGCAAGAGAGAAAAAGAGCAGTGGTGTGTTACAAGCTGACCACTGGAGCTTTTCAACCCCCCTCCATTATGCCATTACAGAGACTGAGGGTCCTGTTTTCACCCAGCCATGCAGCAATCTGGTTCAGCGCCAAGCCTGCTGGCTGTTCTGCTGAGTCCTACCACCTCACCGCACCATCAACACTAGGAAATGGACATAATTGGAAAAGCCAGACTAATTCTTGGATGGAGGGAGTAAAGGGGCACTGGGTTACCAGGAGTTAAAATGCCTTAATCTTTTTATCCTCTGCTTGAGAGGACTATTCACAGATTTGATACACTCACCCTAAATCTTTAAGTGGCATGTGAGGTCAAGGCAGAGGGAAATTCCCCACAAAACAGATGAATCCTGGCAGCCAGCCGAGGATTGTTGAGCTATAACACTCTGAATATACAGCATCGGGATTAGAGTGCATCACAACATATTTCTTGTACTATGAAGTTTGAATTTTCTTGTCAAAACAATACCTTTTTAATGTAAAGTCGACTTCAGGTGCAGCTCAGACATGAAATCGCTTTCAACAAAACAATTCTATTACTCTGAGACGAAACACACAGACCCCACCCACCCATCAGCATCTACATTCCTTCCTCTACAATCCCCCTTCTTGATACTCTCAGCATACTCACGCACATTCTCAGCATCCCCAGTTCCCTAATGAGGCATGATCACTGTGTTAAACTACTAATTAAAATCAGATATTAAAGCCTACTACCCATAATCCCTCTTGGCTTGTGCTAAAAACAACAGACTGGCTGTCCCCCGGTATTATGCTCCGATGGATCCAGCGCTGAAGCTCCTTTCACCTTCACCGAGCAGGCAGTTCATCAATCAGCTGCTAATTTTTAAACTCTGTAATATGAGGCCAGCACAGGGTGCACATGACCAATAATTTACCCTCCTTGTCTCCCGTTTTCACCTACAAGTGATGCAATTAGAGAAAGAGAATAAGCGTCGATGTAAGCAAACAGATTATGCAACACATGGTGCATATCAGATCTAAAGAAATTGGAACAAAGCAACTCTAATTTGAACAAAATGAGAGAATCATGTCTGTGAATAGACAAGGCTCCACTATCTATGAAGAATCTGGCTTTCACAGAACAGCTGGCGGGCTATTATGGAGCACACAGTAATGATTAACCATGAAAAATTGATGAGTCATTGATCTTTGATGTTCATTGGATTTTAGAGGATGAAATGTGGTCTTAATTCAGAATCTACTGGAAAGGGTGATGAAATGATTCCCTGCCACTGTTGCTGCCATAAAGGCGAGATAGTCAATGTGGGAACTAAGTTGACTCTGCTGGATCAACATAGGATCATTTTTTAATCGGTATTTTCAGGCCTTACTACACCCTGTCTTACCTTTTGAATCTCTTTTTACAGAACAGGCAAAAATAAGATGTTTCTCCACCAAAATCCCATTGATATTCCCTGCTGCAGAATGGTCAGGACCTTAGCGATCTCCTGCCTCCTCTGCTCAGGGCGATGCAGTGCCGAGGGCACAGCTCCAAACAAACTCTAGTCCCCACGGTGGGGAGTAAGATTGAACTCTGAGCCTTACTCTGCTACCTCATTAGCCTGCAAACGCACCAGCATCTGTTCTATCATGAACCCAAAAAAGACAGCGCAAAATTGGAAAATAAGTACTCTCACTGGACCACGAGGGACTAGATCGGCAATGACCAAAGTTCACTGACTGCATGGCATCGTACAGCTTTCATTCATTTGGAGAGGATCTTTCAATCTTAAGGTTAAGAGTAGGCAAATGAGCCCCTTTCAGATGGATTGTAGTCTGCTGGTTTTTCTAATGCATTTCAGCTCAAAGAAAGAAGAACTAATGCAATAAGGACTGCCAAGCGCATGGCCAGGAAAGAGAGAGCAGAAATCGACAGACAGAATGAGAGGGGTCATTGGGCACAACAGGAACACAGGACCCCGCTCAGCTGGAGGGACTCTGGTGAGGACGAAGCCACCTATCTTATGGTGACAAGCGGAAAATGGGGGCCTATTACTGCACTGAATGCTAATGCCAAACTCTGGGCCCCGGGGACTGGCCCTATTCGCCAAACACAAGGAGAGGAGACCTGCCAGGGTGCATGCATGACAGCCTCACT
Source organism: Craterocephalus marjoriae (assembly GCA_037177095.1). Taxonomy (NCBI): domain Eukaryota; kingdom Metazoa; phylum Chordata; class Actinopteri; order Atheriniformes; family Atherinidae; genus Craterocephalus; species Craterocephalus marjoriae. Next base: position 9,684,298 of record JBAJHY010000004.1, on the reverse strand, counting down.
TCACACCCACAAGTGCAAGAGATAATAAACGTATAAATCACACAAGACTCTTTCTTTCTCACTCCTTTGCCTCTCTCAAATCTTTGTCTTGACTGCTTCTAACACTTGCTGCTCTTGGTTGTCCCATCTTTCCTTTTTTCCTCCAAGTCACTTTTGCTATTTGTCTCGGGTTCCTCATTCCCTGGAGGGGACATTGATTTGCTGGAGGCAAAGCAAGCTCCCTTCTTTTCACACACAACAAAACACAAACACACACACATGCTGTAGTGTTTCTTTCACTTCAGAGGACATTTCACTGACTTGCACAAATTTTCTTTAGACTTACTGCAATGCTAAATGTTACGTACCTAACCCAACCTAAAATAAGGACTTATATTGTTACTCACTGATTTTGGGTGTGGGGACTTTAGGGGGCTTTTTGTGCCTAAAATACAAGCTGCTCTCCATAATGTCCCTGTAAACACATTTATGTCCACAGAATGAGTCATGAAAGTGAATGCACATACACACCTGTCAATCAGTCAGCCTGTCCTGCGAGAGTATCAGTTGCAGAGGACTACTGCCTGCCTGACAGGTTGCACAAAACATCTGCTGTATACACACACATACACACACACACACACCTACACACACACACACACACACACACACACACGCACACACACACATGCATTCCCCCTTACCTCCTCTTTAATGTTTGACAGTTGGATGATTTTCATGACAAGTATTTGATTTTCCGTCTTAAGGCTTGAGTGAAAGTATATTTTAAACACAAAAAAAAGAAGTAAACTTCCATGTGCTAAATCTTAATGTTCAGTTCTTGTAACTGGACAGGGGTGTAAAGGAAAAGGCGCTTCCAAATAAAATGTATTATTATTATTATTATTATTATTATAAACCCGAGATGCTGCCGTGAAGCAGCTCCAGGACAAAGAAGAACCGTGAAAACGTTTTTTAGCGACTTCGTAGGCCGGTCGCTATAATTTAATATATTAGTTCTAAAATCCATCATTAGTTTTTACAGGAAAACATTGGTACTTTATTTGTCAAGTAAACGTTAAGGAAAAAAAGTGGTTTTCATATTTAGTTTCATCCTAAAATACTGGACTTGTTTTCCTGTGAAGGTTTGAACTGAGAGTTTAAACAAGAGAGAAAAGAGTGAAAATGTTTGTGTCTGTCTGGGGAAAGTGCAGAAAGTGTGCAGTGAGGCGTTTTCCATCCATCCAGCCGTAAAACATCTAGAATCTTTGCCAGAAATTAAGCTGCTCTGCGGATTTCGCCTGTTGCAGTTTAGCAGGAAGCTGAAGCCCAAACAGACGGCAGCAGAGACTCTGAACTAAATCCTGTTAAATATCCATCAATGTGGGTAAAACGATCCTGATACGTTTGCCTGATAAAATCCAAACAGGGATTTTACAATAAAAACATGAGATCTGATATTCCTGCCCACCTTTCCTCTGGAAGCCCTCCTCCCGCAGGATGCAGACCAGGGCCAGGAAGCGGGTGGCCTCGCGCAGGTAGAGCACCGTGCCGTTGCCGAGCCGGACGGTGGCCGCCGCCTCCTCGTCGAAGGCGCAGCCGTCCTGCATCGTCCTGCGGAGGAGGAAACAGCGTGAGCCCGGGGCGGCGTGGGCGGCGTGGGCGGTGTGGGCGGTGTGGGCGGCGTGGGCGGTGTGGGCGGCGTGGGCGGTGTGGGCGGTGTGGGCGGCGTGGGCGGCGCTGCTCACCCGTAGATGCCGGAGACGTCGCTGACCACGTCGATCATGTCGCAGCACAGCTCGTAGGTCTGCATGTCCACGGGGGAGCTGTCCGTGGCCACGTAGATCTTACTCACCACGTCGAACAGGAAGGCCTTCTCCACGGCGGAGTGCTGCGGGAGGAGCAGGTCAGCGGGGCGGGGGGGGGGCGGCGGCGGCGGCGGCGGGGCGACTTACGGATATGAAGATGTTGAGCAGGTTCTCCAGCGCGGGCAGCTGCGGGATCAGCTTCTGCACCACCTTGCTGAAGGCCTCGAAGATGGAGTGGTCGTAGATGCTGGTCAGGTAGAAGCTGCGGAGACAGACAGCTCAGGCTGCCGCCCGCCGTTTCCGCGGCGACGCGGCCGGTCGCCCGCTCACCTGAGGTGCAGCTTGTCCAGGCCGGCGTCCGCCAGGTCGGCGTCGGCCCTCTGGTGGACGTCCCGCTGCGTCTCGATCTTGTGCTCGTCGGACAATCCGTCCACTTTGTGGATGAAGACCTGGAAGCTGATGTCGGGGTTGACTTTGTACGCCAGCGCCGCCGTCAGGTGCAGCCGGCCCAGCGCCTCCACGTAGTCGTCCTGGAGACGGGACGGGACGGGACACGGGACGGGACACGGGACGGGACACGGGACACGGGACGGGACACGGGACGGGACACGGGACGGGACACGGGACGGTTATATTTAGAACTTGTCGGTCGGAAAGTTCGGAACGATTCTTCGTGTTTTTATCGGCCGTTGTTTTGTTTAGACCTTGTCGGTCGGTGAGTTCGGGAACGATTCTTCGTGTTTTTATCGGCCGTTGTTACGTTTAGAACTAATCCTCGTGAGTTCGGAACGAACTCGGAGACGTCCCACCTGCGCATCGATGACGAAGATCAGCGCCCCGGTTCCCCGGAAGATCATCTCGCTGTCAAACGTGGGGTCGAAGAAGTCCACCTGGCCGGGGAAGTCCCAGATCTGGAAGCTGACGAAGGAGCTGCTGGAGACGTCGTCTTTGTAGATTTTGTTGGTGCTCTCCAGGAACAACGTCTCGTTGGGAGACATCTTGTGGAAAACGACCTGCCAGACCAGATGATGCGTCATCACTCAGCTCGCCTGCCGACCGCGCGTCGGCTCGGAGGGAAGCTAATCAACAAACACGATATTCCCTTATTCTATATCTCGTGTGACAAAGTCTCGGTAGATTTCCCTTTCAGCCCGAGAACTCGCCGTCCTGCTGCTCCTCGTGGCCAAATGTCTTTGCTACACAATCTTTGCACACTAATTACTTTTTTTTTTCATTTATCATTCTAGCAACATCCATCCTGCTCAAACATACCAAACTTTCAATTATTTTTAGGATTTTATCCTTTTAAATGTCAATTTAAATATGAGAAGTTCTGCCTCATTAATAAAAACTGAATTCTTCTCGGTATAATAAATATCAGACAGACGAGTGTTTGGTGGTGATCAGACACGAGGACGTGTCAGAGATCAGCAACAGAATTTATCTGCTTCCATCTGTAGTTTTTATGAAATATCAGGAAAATCTGCCAGTTATTACAGTTTAAAACAAATATTTTCTGATGTCAGCGTTTCAAACAGTGAAATCTGACATTTCTCGGCTGGTTTACCATCGTAGACGATGCAGGAACATCTGCTGGTTTCACTGATATGATGCAGCTGTGGTCTGGATCTGATAAATAAAAGTACAAATGAAATCCAATAAGTGTTGTTTAAGACCTCTGACATACTGGTGATATGCCTGATCACCAGCGCAGACCATCTGTCTGATTTTAGATGGAAAATAACACTTTTATGCCTTTTTATTAAATGCTGCAGAACTTTGGATGTTCACACTTGCATTTAAATGGTTAAAATACTGAAAAATATGAAAATATTGAATGTTTGAGCAGGACAGAAGCTGTTTAGGTAATAAATGAAAAAATTAGCGGAATATATTATGATTGTAAAGCAGTTTTTGAGCAGAAGACGCCGGTGTGGGGAGGCTGCAGAGTTAAAGCGTCACGTGGTAACAGATCCTGCTGTCATGTTTCAGTTCCAGGAGCAGAACTTCCCCCAGAACCGACCCACAAATCCACCAGAACCGACCCGCACATCCAGCGGACCTCCCCGCCCCGCACCTTCTGGATGGAGGACTTCCCGCTCCGCCTCAGCCCCATCAGCAGGATCCGGGGTCGGTCTGGGGGGGGGCAGGTCTCCTCCAGGCCCGGATCCTCCACTCCGTAGCCGAAGCTCTTGGGAAACGAGCCCAGGCCGCTGCAGCTCCCGGCCAGAGGCTCCTCGTACTGGATGTTCATGCCGGCGGGCAGAGCCGCGAACCAAAACAAACCGGCAGCGCGTAGCATAGCAAGCTAGGCTAACCGGCCGCCGCGCGACGCTGCGCACGTCACAGCGGAAGCACAAATAAACATCACGTCCAGGCTTTCGCCACAACGGTCACCGGAGCGATAAACAACCGAAAAAATTATGAAGTCGGTAAAATAGCGAGGAAACGACACACAAACACGCTAACTTCGCCTCACCGCGCCCCCTGTTCAGAAGCCCCGCCCCTTTACTCTGATTGGCTGCCGCCGCAGAATACGAGTCATGTGACAAGCACGTGAGCCCAGCGGCAAAACAGGAAGGACAGTCCAACGGTGAGCAATGAATTCTGACATTTTATAAGCTTTTAAATGTCATTTAAACTAAATTAAGTCGAACTTTAGTCTGTTTAAACGGCACATTTTGCGTGTAAACGTTGTGGGGAGCCGGAGGATGTTTTTATGTGTGTTAATGAGGTTAAATCTGTCTTAGTTTAGCTTCCTGCCGGAGCTTGATTGACGCAGTTTGGAGAAAACTCCTGTTTTCTTTGCGTCATAAAATCTTCCACAAACTCCAGAAAAAGAGTTTATGGCTGGTCCAACTCCACAAAACGCCAGCCCATTTTATCTAATTAGATATATTCTAATTTTAAAGGTAAAAAAAAAGTCCAGTTTGATCAAATCAAAAGTGTAGAGGATTAAATCGGATTAACTGGGACCCTTGGGTGGAGGAAAGAAAGCACATTTCTCTGGTCTGAGGCGCGTTTTCCAGTTTCAGGATGGCTCTCCTCCTCCCGGCTCTCCTCCTGGCTGCTGCGGTGCTGATGGCCGCCTCCAGCCCGGTGCCCGGCTCCAGCAACGGGACCGTCCCGCTGGTGATCTGGCACGGCATGGGTGGGTCTGATTCTGCAGGAGCATGTTTAAAATTATATACAGAAATATGGTTTACAGAAAGATGTTTTACAGAAAGTTGTTTTACAGAAAGATGTTTTACAGAAAGGTGTTTTACAGAAAGATGTTTTACAGAAAGTTGTTTTATAAGAGCACTGACGTGAAAGCAAGGTAGTGTTCGCCTTGCTTTTTTGTCCACTCTCCATTGTTCCTGCTGCACACTTGGACGGAAGTCACAGACCAACACGATTATTTTTTTTCTCCATTACTAGGTCAGTCCTGCTCTTAACTAAGCAGCTGCAGAAGAAATACTTTCTCTGTTTCTATAGTAACACCTTAGACACGTGTTGGAGGCTTCTACCTTGTGACTTTAATGTTCCACGTGAAACTGAATCACCTGCTTTAAATGAAAGACTGTTCCATCAAGACAGGTGTAGTTTCACATGAATAAACCATCCTAGACTGATTTTCCAGATTAAACGGTGAGTTTTAAGATGTTCTCAGCCTTTTAGATTAGAATCCTAGTCTATTTGCTGAGAAATTCACCTTCACAATCTCAGTCCAGAAGAATGTTGGACCCTCTTGCGGTGTATCCTGGTGTGAATGCACTTTCAATGGGGTCAAATTTATCGGATATCTGTCTAGATGTGATTACTAACACCATTTTTTCATACCACAGGGATCACCACGGTGCTGACTATGACCACCATCAACACCCACTTGAGGGAGACCCTACCCAAGATTCCCTACGTCAAGGCCATCGACATGTACTTGATGGGCTGCTTCGTTATGGTTTTCCTGGCCCTGCTTGAGTACGCCTTTGTCAACTACATCTTTTTCGGGAGGGGCCCTCAGATGCAAAAGAAGCTAGCGGAGAAGGCGGAAAAGGCCAACAACGAAAGGGCGGCCAAGTATGACGCAGCAAGGGTAGGTTTGCATCAGGTTGTTGGACTTCTGTTGTTGGATTCTTGGGGTGTCAGAGGTTATTCGGTATGTTTTGTTGCAGCAGAATAAAAAAACCAAACATCAAATGTGTAAATTAACACCACTGCCTTCTATTTTTGAAACCTAATGCATGTAGAAGTATCTAATTGTCCTCGATTCCTATGAGAACAGATACATGAGATGACAAGTAAATGGAAAAATACTATTAATTGACTTATACTTCAATACTTCAAGACACATACTTCAATTTTCAGGTATTTGTCCCCCACATGTCTGAATATTTTCATCCCTTCAGGAGGCAGGTAGTAGGACCGCATCCCTAAAACGGTCCAATCAAGTTAAGGGTCTTCGCCACTCACGCTCGGTGAGTTTTCCTTTT
>JBAJHY010000004.1:9475528-9487567 GCA_037177095.1 Craterocephalus marjoriae | reverse complement strand
ATGAATATATTCTCTGCTCACACATTTTCAGCTGTATAGTATCAATAAACAATGCTGTTGTGGCCAATGATCAAATGAAAGCATTTTCATTTGAATGAAAAGCTTGGCTGGTCAGTCAGGGAGAAGCAGTAATGCATCAGTGATGCTATCAGCTCAGTGGCTTCTCTACTTTGAGGGGTAATGTAATATTTGACAAGCATGGGTGCGGCTTGTGGACTATTTTGGCACCTCTGTGCTCAGCAGGCCTTAACCTCTGACTTCCAGCTGTTAGACCAGATATCAGAGTGTGCCAGGAAAAGGGCTTGGTGATCCTGTTTGTAACTGTCACCGAGGTGTTTGTGTTGATGATAGGTTCCTGTTTGTGGGCCAGAGTATGTGGCTGAATGGGCTGCAGTCAAGTTTCAGTGATCCCAGATGCTCAAATGTCTGTTCAATGATACATACGGTATCAGTGTGTTCTAAATGTGTTGCGGTAATAAGCAGTAATAAACTTGGCAAGTTATTTAGCCATCTATTCTCAATACACAATTTATCCTGCTTGAGGCAGCAAGGAGCTGGAGTATATACCAGCTGCCAATGCATGAGAAGCAGAGTACACAAAGAACAGGATGCCAGACCATCACAAGGCTAACACTCATTTACAATCTAACATGTGTCTAGATTCAGGGAGTAAACTGGAGGACATATCTTTCCACAGAAAGTCCCCAGATGAAATCCAAACACTGAACCTTCTTGCTAGGAGGTAACAGAACTTACCACTGTGACGTATTTAAACTGCCCTTTTTTCATTCAGTATGGCTTCTGGGAAGAGATAAAGGGAATAAACCTTGAGTGTGGAGATAATAAACTTTCCAAGCCTTCCTAAAAAATACAAGGTCATAAATGTAGAATAGACTCGTAAGTAACAAATACCAAGTATTTGGTCTATTTGTGGACAAGGCCCATCATCCAACAATGGCATACAGCAAGTGGTCATTCTGCAATTACGCATTTGCCCGTTTCATTGCAAAGTTTACATGCCAAAGTCACTGGACAGGCTATTCAACATTCAGTGAGTTTGTCACTTGTTAGTCATTTTGGAGAAAAGAGTTTGATAAACCAAAACACTTTTAGGTCATCTTGAGCCACTCATCCACTTCTGATACCATTTCTTTGACAGAAGTTTTCCGGTTGTGAAGGCCCGCTACCTTTCCAGTTAGATTCCTTTCCGTGTCATTCCCTCTCTGCCTAATTGACTTCCCCTGTATCCTATTGACTTACTTCCCAGCAGTAGAAGAAGTGTACACTTTCCACTCAGTCCTAAATTGTCTTGTTCATTTGTCTGCATTTCAGTGATTTTACAGTTCCTCTGCTACAATATGTTTTGAGAATTTTGTTCTAAATAAAACACCAGTTTTTCCCCAGTCCAGAATCTTTTCATTCTTTGAATCTAACCTGTCTCACCCTAACACCAGTTTCACAACTTTGTCCTGCTGCTGAGCCAAAGTATCCTCCAGATTCAAGGAGATACACACTGGTATAGCAGTACCATTTTAGCATAGTTTAGCATAATATGAAAATCAAGTTGTAAATCAAGTTTCATGTTGCATTTTCTCCTAAAAGAAATATGTGACTTGGCAAATTATGCAATATATTTCTAATGCTTCAGGCTACTTCACAGGTCTTCTGCATCCTCCCTGGCAACCTCAAAAATGCCCCCCTGCAGTACACACACCCCTGACTGAGAATCACTGGTGTGTCAGTACATCAGTGAGTAAAGGCTGCGTGTGTGCATGTGTTTGTTGTGCCTCATCTACCATCTTGCCTCAGCTCTGACCATGTTCCTCAGTGGGTGGCGGGCGTGTTGTGTATGGATGTGTGTCCTCCGTAGTCCAACAGGCAGGCTGGGGCTTGCAGAGCAGATTGCCTGGCTGCTAAAGAGGTGCTGAGGCCTGTGATGCTCCCCCACCCACCCAGCAGAGCTCCGCAGATGCCCAGGTACAGTAAGGGCTCTTGTGTTCATAAGCTCCTGCCAGTCGACGGAACGGGTGGAAGGAGAAGTGACAAGCACGGCCCCACGCTGGTCTCCAAGCTGTCCTGTAGATCTGGTCTCCTCGCCACTCTCTTCTTTTCTACATGTTCCACACCTTTTTTTTATTTTTACTCTTCAACTGCATTTGGTTCCTTAATTCTTGATATTAAAGTTGAACATTTTAAAGTTTAAAAGTTTGGCATGTAAAGTTCAGGATTAAAGTTGAACATTTTCTTTGGAAAGCTGTGGCCGACAAGTGTTTAACAGGGTTAATAATAAACATGAGCAATCCTGAGCACATCCTGGGAAGGCTGAATTTGTTGTAAGGAGTCTTTGTCCCTCTAAAATCTGACGACCCACGCTTTGACTCGCTGGACGTTATTGACGTATCACAGTTCAGCCCTAAACAAACGATTCATCCCCTTCCATTAAAGAAAAGGCATAACTATTAATAGTAATTCAAATAAAATGAGACTGAAAAAAGTAATAATAAATATCAATTTGCTAAATTATAATTGAGCAAAATAAGACATGATTTTTTAATTTAAGTGATTGAAAAAATTATTTTAAAAAAAACAACAAATCTTTATTTATTATTAATTTAGTCAGTTTCAGCCCATTTGTGTGCCCAAGTGTGTTTCTTCTTCTTTGATGGAAGTGTAGGAATAATTGTGTTTACGGTTTGTGAGGGGAAGAAGATTTCTCTGGAACCTTTCATTAATTAACTGAGCCTCCTCTTCCTTCATTCATTATATCCTGCTCCATCCTCCAGCACGGCGTTATGTGTTGTAGCAGAGAGGGGTTGCTGAGAAGAGCCGGGCCGGGCCAGGCCAGGCCATACCCAGGCCCGTCTTTGTTTTTCCTAAACTGCTTAGAGAGAGCGAGGCTAAAGCCTGCAGAGCCCCGGGCTCAGGGGAAATATGGCCCTGTCGCATTACCCACGCGCCGCCCTGCCACACAGGAACGCACGCTCACACGCACGCACACGCGCCCAGCTTAAAGCACACACACGGAAAAAATGGAAGGCAAGGAAACACCGGGCTCGCCGCGGACTCGGCCTCCGGGGAAACGGAGAAGGGGATGACAGGAAAAAGGAGGAGATGGAGATAAGAAAAGCTCATTCTTCGTGTCCTGCTTCTCACACACACATGCACACGCACATGCACGCACACACAGAAAGATGCTGCAGGCTGTTTCAGAGCCTTTAACCCTAAAAGCCCTGCGTACTATCACTGCCATCATCTCCCGTGTCCAAGGACCGGTAGTGTGCAGCTCTGTGATGGACAGCGCCCCCTTCAGGTGGTCGGGGGAAGTTTTCCAGACCTTTCTATCCCGTCCAGCAGGTTTCCATCCAGCCACAACATGTGGTTTATTTAGAGCCTCTATCTGCTAAATCCACCATGATGATCCATGATTGATAACACCATTATTATCACATCTGCATCACCTGCACCACCTGGTTGCTAAGAGACCTCTATTTACACCTGGATTCCACTTCCTGTCCAACTCTCCACCAATCAGAGAGCTTCCATTGAGGGTAACATCCAATCAGGAGCAGCCAGAGATGAAGCAGTGAGCAGAAAGTTCTAGAAGAAGCTCCTGGTCCTCTAAGGCTGGAATAAAGCCGAGAAGCTGAGCTGGAGCTGCTTTAGTGAGGAGAGCAGGGAGATAGGAGCGGGAACATCTGGAGATGAGGAGAAAGTGGAAATATGGAAATAGTTGCAAAGATTAGAAAGATGTTGGGATGAGAAAAGGCTGTTGACTGTCAGTAATTTCTACCGTTTCCACCTTTGTGCTGCTCTATCAACTGATTAATTCATTTTACATCATAGTCTGACACCTGAAGGCGTCCTGGAAACATCAAGATTAATCAGGATTGCAGATTTAAATGATTTTTAGTGTTTTAGTTTTAAAAATATAATCAGGAACCATATTTCCCCAAAAATAAGCTTTATTTAGCCGGAATATGGAAACGGAGCGTTTAAATTTGCAGAACTCGATGCCAGAGCATCGTTCTGAGGGTGTTTCCGTGCCAATTGGTTTTAAATTCAAGCCGTCCCACTGGGATCTGTACTCGGCCCACTTCTTTTACTTTTAATATGAATATTTTCCTGGTGTTGTGATGCATCAGTGTGTAGACAGAATTCTGGGACCTGAGAGAACGACGTTGGGATGAGGAAAGTCTCGGTCCCTGCTGATCTGGATGTTATTTCTACTGTTTTCTCCTTCGGCTCGCCTTTATCCTGACACCTGAAGCAGGCCTGGAGACATCATGTTGCCATGGTAACTGGTATTAAAAGGGTTCAGTAACAGGCTGGCTGGAAATGTCAAAAATCTGAGTTTAAAAGGATTAAAATCTACCAGAACCAGAAACATTCCAGTAAGTAAAACATCAGATTAAAGTCAGGCCTTAGTCTGAGTCCAGGATGTGTGTGAGGCTGTAACCTGAAACACAGGTGCTGCATCTCCACCCGACAGGAAGAGGAAGAGCTGCCGCGTGTCAGATGTGTGTGTGTGTGTGTGTGCTTCATCTCCGGCGCTGCTTTTTACAGCAAATGAAAAATCACCTTTGCTGCCTTGTGGTCTTCTCCGGGTTCAGAGTATTTATAGCGCCGCTTTGACACTCTTCCAACAACATGAGGACGTCTCCGTCTCAGTGTGTGTGTGTGTGTGTGTGTGTGTGTGTGTCTGTGTGTGTCTGGGACGAGCAGATGGACCGTCTTAGCCCTCTTCCTCTGCTCCCTGGCTCGCCTTTAGCCCCACCCGTCCCGGACAGGATGCTGCCTCGGGAGCAGATCAAAAAATAAACGCACCCCCTGCCCTCGGCACCCCACCACCACGGATCCCCTGCACCCCTCCGTCTTTGTCTCGCTTCCTCCCATTGTAAACAAAGATGCATCACCTTCGGCTTCTCGTCTCCATCCAGCCGAGTCACGACGACCCACACCCCGGACGACCTCAGCAGCCGCATCCTGCTTGGAACGCCCCCCCCTTCCTCTCCTGCCCCCACGGGGACTTCCCCTCCCCTGCTGCTGCCGGTCCATCCAGCCATGCCTCCCACCAGTAAACACAGCCCAAAAATACACTGGCAGCATGCCGGGAAGGAGCGCTGCAGCACGGATCAGCCTCCAGCAGGTCCGCGCTCCCCGCTGGAAGCAGGAAGTGACCTCACCTCCTGCAGAAAGGACACATCACTCCGCACCAGCAGCGAATGCACGCAAGATAACGACACCATGAAAGAGAAAAGTGTCTCCTCTAAAGATAAGACGAATAAAAACAGCCGATAAATGACAAGTTCTTGTCTTTTAAAGTCCGCAAGTTAATTTACACGTGTTGCTCAAGCACAAAAAGAGAAAGTCTTCTTCCTGAACGGAACTACGTTCGATGCAGTCTGATGGTTTCCTCACGTCGGCTTGTTGTTATTAAACGGCTTGTATCGATGAATTATTACAATCAGATTGGCTTAAACTGTCAGTGAGGCACCTTGAGATGATGTGGTTATGAAATGGCGCCAAACAAATAAAGTTGAGCTGAGTTGAATTGAACTGAATGAACTGAAGTCATGGACATAAACAGGGCCATTTACCACTCAGTGCTGCAGCAGTCAGAAATAAACTCTGGTAAAAAGAAGAAATGAACTTCGGTGATAGAGTCCAGCAGATGGAGATGATGAGCTGGGACATCATGCATACAGGTTATGAATAAATAAAGTCACTTCCAGTGTAAGCACATGTATGTAAATCTATTGTAAATGAGATGATTTCCTCTGTGAAGCCAGTTTCCTCCTGCAGGTCCCTGTCAGCCGGTACAGGTCGGGATTAGTTAGCATGGGTCATATGGACTATGGTTCCTTACGGGTCGGTGCAGGTCTCTACGGGATATGTTGGTTTGGTTAATCCTGATCTGTTGGGTTTCTACAGCCAACCTTAGAGTTTCTGCTGGATGCTGATGATCTGCAGAAGGACGGACAGTTTCCTAAGTGTGATCTGTTTTTATGAAGCTTATCCATTCTTTGCTTGACACAGAAAACGGGGCAATACCAACAGAAACTGCGGGGGCAGTGCTGAGCAGAAACAAACCAAAGAAGAAAGGCTGTGTGATTGTTTGTCGTGTTGGGAACGTTGTGTTCCTCCTCTTGGCCTAAAATCATCACTAGTGTAAATGAATAAATGCAATAACGTGTTAATATGCAGAGGTCTGATTAAATCTAATGTAAAAGAAGAATAAAAATGAACAATAAACAAAGTATATAATCATCCCTAATCGGACAAACGAGTCGTTCCAGATGTGCAGACGGTGTAAAGTCCCTCAGCAGGAGGGAGAACTGAGCAAACAGCAGATACTGAGGCAGAAAAACAAGCTGTTTAGTGTTGAACGCAGGAAGACGGAGCGGTGCGGTCGGGCCAGGATTGATGGACGGCACGCAGAGTCTGTGACACCCTGCCTCTGTTTACCCGTCTCACACACACTAACACACAACCTGAATGACAGGAACATGGTCCAAGCTGTTACAAACCCTCCAGGTGTTGGCTCAAAAAGTGGAATCCTGCTCCTCCTCCTCCCTCTTCATTCCTGTTCCTGCCTGATTCCAGCTGCGTGTCATTTTACTGAGATGAAGATCCTCTAAGTTTAAATGTAAACACACAAAAAACCCATAAAAGCATCCAGATGAGTAACAGGTCGAAATTTCTTACTTCAGTTTTTAAATTCCTGGTGTGAAACGATGAAGACAACAGCAGCTCTTCCTCTAACATCTCTCAGACCTTCTCATGCTTTTTTTGTTTATTGGCTTCTATTTTATTTTATTTTAACAAACATACAAGATATGGCCTGAAGATGTTCTGAATGTCAAATGTCTGCAGCATTCATTCCGGATAGCTTGCCTCCTATACCTGATCAAATGTCAGATTACTGAGAAAGGGAACATGTAAAAACTGTAGCTTTTTATCAGAGGTCTTATTGTGACTCTACGGGGCTACGTGCAGGTAAAGGTTCATGCTTTGCATTTGTTTTTGCAGGTAAACATAACACAGTCTTTAATTTAATTTCTAGAATCTGTTCAGCATGTTCACTTTCAATTTTATACATTCTCAGGGACGGGATATCATGAAAAGGGAAATTACATTAATTTTAAGGTATTCTAATACAAGCAGGAGACAAGGTTTAGGACTGATACATAGAGCCCTCATTTAAAGTACTTAGATGCAAATAGGCAATTCATTCAAAAATTGTTTGCAAGACAAGAGCAGACTTTCCCTTTATAAGTCAAATGAAGTTCTGGACTTGACTCCAGCTTGGCTACTACCATGACTTTGCAGTGTGCATCAAAGAAATAGCAGGAGTGTTACAGCTGGCCAAAGGAGAAGATTTTATAATTGAAAAAAAACAAACAACCAATGCACTTGGCAATATAAACTGCCTGGACATTAACTAGTTTACATTAACGATACGATACGATACGATACGATACGATGCGATGCGATGCGATACGATACGATACGATACGATACGATACGATACGATACGATACGATGCGATGCGATACGATACTTATTTTGGGGTAAAATGTACAAAAACCAAGTTAGTACATTTAGAAAAGAATAACAAATTATACTATTGCGCAACCCTCACAGCCCCCCAAAAGAGATTTTGCATGATCAATGTGGCATGGATTGTGATGGGGAGTTTCAGGTGTATAAGGTGTTGTTACTGAACCACTCTCCCATTCTGTGGGTCATTTAGGTCATTGTCAGCTGCTTGTTGTTTACCTTACAAGAATGTGTTTCTGCCACAAACTGCAAATTAAGAAACCTTGTTTCAATTTTCCTGTAGCAGATGTGGTCCGGATCTCAGACAAAAGGGCTGGTTAATTTGTGGTCATTAACCATGATGTCCAGGTTGCCGAACACAAAAGAGCCACTTTGTCTTTAACATTTTCCTGCTCCATTATCACACTTATGCCCCCCCCCCCCCCTTTCAACAGCACTGTTGTGTTGAGCACTTGTGAGTGTACAGTAGGTTGGGTAGACAATATCTAAAGGGTTTGATTTGGAATTTTTTTTTTTGTTTTTTTTTGCATGTTTTTGTTGTTTGGTGTTAAATTGTTGCTCTCTGTGGCTTTTTAATTGTGTCTCAGGACAAATGTTTTGAATTGACTTAATCTTAGTGAATTATGTGTCAGCATTTCAACAATCTTAGATCTTCCTTATTCAAGATCTGCTGGTGAAAATTTACTAAGTCTTGACCTGGAGATCTGCTACTCTTGTGTTGTGCTGTGCTTGTGAAGAAAACCGAATATGGCAACAAAAGAAACCAAAGTACCATTCAAATTCGAATTGAGTAAAAATCCTCTCTCCTCTGGTAAAAATAAAAAAAGTAAAAAAAACTACAGTATTATATGAATGAATATGAGAATATGAAAAGATAAAAATAAATAAGAGCTTTAGGATTTCAGTGATGACAAAACTATATTTACATTATCAAATGACGATATTTAGGAAGCTTTACGATTCTTAATTGTAGCTTCTAATCCCCCGATTAATCGTGACATTCCTATTTCAACATTGAGATTCTCCCCATAAATAATGTATTCTGGCTTTAGCCTAAGTTAAATAAAGATCATATAGCCTTATTTTTTTTCTTAAAACAGGGACCATATATGGATATTAATCACAGTGGCTCTGAATCTTCAACCTGGGGGACCAGCATGGAGGGTACCAGACCCTACTAATGATCTCAAAGATGATTAGATCCTCTATTGGCAACCTCTGATAGTGACAATATGACACTATGCAAATGCAAGCACTTGCCTTGCCCTCGAGAGAAAAAAAGCAGCTTGTTATGTAGAGGCATGCACACAGCACAGAGAAACTGGTCTGAGTCAGTGAATAACAGCTCACAGGCAAACTGCAATCTCTATGCAAATTCCAATGAAAAGATTGTTCACAGTGAATTACAACCAAAAACTGTTTTGGATTTTTTCAGTTGAGTGTAATATGTGCACCTCTTGATTATCATTATTTTTAACAACATTGCATCATACAGAGGTACTGCTGTTTCATTTCCATGAAAGTGCGATTCAGTCTTATTCAGAATTACTGGCTCTCTTGAATGGTATGAAAACTGTTGGGGGGGGGGGGTGGGCAAATAAAACAAGTCAGTATACAGTAATAACAGTGTGCTAAGAAAACATCCCAAATGATTCAATAATTAAGAAAAACATACTAAACAGACGAAAACAAGTATGGCTTTAGAAGAGGGACATCATCAGTAATTTTATAAAAAGGTTGGACCAATTTTATGAGAACCCTGATAGATAAAGTTGTTTTTCTATAAAAAAAAAAAGATCTATGGACAAAGAAAACTCCAATATGTGAAATAATACTGTGTCTACATGCTATAGATAAAGTCCTTAAGGTATAAGACACAGTACCTACTGGTACATGCAATGAAGATGTTAAATGCTGTCGACCTCTGTTACTACCTCCGCTGCTGAAAGCAAAAACCCAACATAGACATCCAGATAGATTAAAGAAAAGGGTTACAACTAGTAATATGTGCAAGCCAGCAATGACATAAATAAGCTGTACAAAGTGTGGCCACCATATTCAAGACCTCAAACGGAACTTCAAGGCAACAAAGATCATTGCTTTCAAATGCTGCACATGGTTCTGCAGTTACCCAGGCTACTTATCATTATAAGCTATTTTGGGTGTGTTTTGAAAGAAATCTATGTTTTTTGGTTTTTTTTTAGTCTAGTTGCTTGTGTCTGTCACAAGATCTGGCAACATTAGCTCTGGGGAGGTTCAATACAGGAAAAAAAGGCTGTAGTAGAAAAGAGGATACTTATGTAGTGAGAAAGAAACCAGTGTAGGCTACTGCTACATGCTTTGAAGGATACAGATGAAATGAAGTCTATCTATCCATCTACCCATGTAGCATCATAACTAGAGCATTGTCTCTTTTGTATTAAAGTCAGTATGCAGAATATAACTGTCCATAAACACACAGGTAGTGCTGCCAAACAAAAAGGGATGAAGGTCATTTAATTTCAAGTTTGATCCAGTCAGACTGCCCCTAAACAAAAAGCACCTGGGTGATCATTCACACATGACAAGACACCTTCAGATGCCATCAGAATCACTGAAAGCAGAGCAGGGCTAAATTGGAGTTTAAATAAATGCAGAGACTCTGGGATAGAAATTGATCAACAATATCTCAAATTAATGGCAAATATTGGCAGATACTTAATTGGAAGAAAAGAGAGAAACTTATAAATCGTTAAAACAACGCATAAGTATGAAGGAAATGCTGACTCTACATAAACTTTGAATAACCAAAAAATTTGATGCGATGGACTGGTGACCTGTTCAGGGTGTACCCTGCCTCTAGCTGGGAAGAATTGAATAGAAGCAAGTGAAAAACAAAGAACATATATATCGAGCACAGCTAGTTTTAATTGCCAGCCTTGATTTGCGCATTTCCAATATAAAAGAGGAAAATAACTTTGCTTTTAGAAAGGCTGATGCTTCTATCAGATTTTCAGTGATAATAATTTGCCACATCAGCTAAAACCCACTAAAAACCACTTCTTCTGAGGTCAGGTTGCAGAGGCAACAGGTCCAGCTCATCCTAGGTGATCCTGAAATATTCTCAAATTAGTAAAAAATCTACAATCCCACCAGAGTCCTGTTGGTTTGCTACTGGGTCATTTTCCAGTTGAAAATACCTGAAAACCCTCCAAATAGAAGGAACCAGTAGGCATACCCAAATACCCAGATTTTTCAATGGGGAGGAGCAACAGCTCTTCTCCCAGTTCCTCCAAAGATACTCAAGAGTCTCACCCCGTCTGTGAGCCTGAACCAAAATAACATCTAGAGGAAAAAGCTTCACCTTCAGGTTCAGATCCAAAGAGCCCTAATTACCGAAAATAAAACACCCATCTGTCTGCCTGTGTCACACTCCTTACTACCATCACTCATAAAAAAGATCCAGATATTTAACCTGGAGGAGTAGGTTAATGGAGGTCCTGTGTGAGTACATCCTGTCAAACTAAATAATCCAGACAGAAATACAGTGTTGATGTAGTGTAGCAGGGAAGTTTTGCGCAGGATGATAAAAACAAGGGAGGTACCTTGCAATCTGGTTGACGAAAGGCTGGAGCTCCTTTGGTTCATAAGCTCTGGCAAAAGACCAGCACACATAGCAGGCGGAGTCCCGTACGTTGGACCCCACGCTGCATGCTCCCCTCTTCTCCTCGTAGGTCAGGGACTTGACAATAAGAGGCACAACTGTAAGCAGATAACACACTGAAATTAGAGGGTTTATCTTAAAAAGGACAAAATATTAATCAAATCAAATAAGGAAAGCTAGTCTGGAAACAAGGACAGGGTGAAGGATTATGTACAAATGATCTTTTTGGACATACTGTATAAATAGCCTCCAATCTCAGATTTTTTTAAATCTTATTGTTAAAATACTTTCAACCCTATCCTATAACAGCACATAATGAAATAAGCTGTGGATACAATTGTCATGTGGACTTCCTCGATCTGCCACCGAACTTCCCCAACTTTAAAGAAAGGAAGTGCAGAATGAAGCCTGTATGGCCATTTTGGCAAACGACAGCAGAACCATAAAGAGGAAGAAAGTGAGCTCTCCCATCCCACCCCCTCATTTAAATCATCGCTTGAGGCTTGACTAATATCAGGTACATCATTGTTGCCTCAGGGCCCTGCTGTTTGGGCTGAAGCCGCACCCACTAGTGAGACAACACCTCAGAGGAAAAACTCACCATGCAACCAATATCACACACATTCACCATCACATGCTCACAAACGCACTGTCATACACTTTGCGCATACTGAGGCGGGCGTCCTGGCCAGATAGAGACGTTGGCTACTGTGGATAATTTCTCTGCAGGACGTGGGAGAAGACAAAGTCACTTCAAGTAGAGGTGTATTTTGCATTTGGTGGGATGTGTTTGTTTATTTCATTAAATTTGGGGTCCTTTGCCAGTGTGTAGTCAA
>JBAJHY010000004.1:8575279-8586617 GCA_037177095.1 Craterocephalus marjoriae | reverse complement strand
TAAAAGGCATCCTTTATTTTGCCATGCTTGAGCGGCCTCCCTTGCATATAAGAGGCCATGCTCCCGCCCCATTTTCCCCGCTGAGATTTTACTTAAAAGTGGATGTGTTTGTGCTGTTTCATTTTCTTGTTTGTCTTTTAACACTACACAATATTTCACGCAAATCGGTGCACATCTGCAGCACATGATGATAAATGTGTGATAACTGATGAACAGTTTTTGAACTTGTTTTTATTTCATTTCCAGCATTTGTTTTTATGATGTAAAGCACTTTGAGATGTTTCATGCATCAAAGGTGCTATAGAAATAAATTTTGATTTGATTTGATGCAAAGGCTGATTTCTTTTTTTTCTTTTTTTTTTTGGTGGGGAGCAAACAGAGGTCACTTCCTTTAAAATTTTAATTTAGAGCATTAGCTGTGGCTGCAATTGCTTTAAGAGTGATGGGTGTGAGTGTTAAGGGGATACAGCGGTGCCCCGAGGCGGCCAGATGCCTGCTGAGATACTAACAGCCCCTCTCTGAGTGTCAGGCTAATTATTGTTATGGTTATCACACAAATCATGAGGAAATGGGTCTCATTATGCCACTGGGCAGGATTCTGGTTGGTTTAAGGCTGAGATCTAAAACTATAAGGTCTATTCTTAAGCCGTTTCACATTTAAGTTTTAAACAGGCCACATTTCAGTGATGTGTTTTTAGGAAAAAAGGGGAATTTGCTGGAAAGGTAGATTTATGGTTGGACTGCTTAGTTAGCTAATGCAGCCTGTAAATCTGTGAAAAGTACTCCGACAATGAACCGGCTGGCTTACGCTCCTGTTCTGTTTAATGGGTTTGACCTCGCTGCCCGAACACGCCGGCTGTGCCACAGCAATGTCCCCACTCCTCACCCGCCTCCATTTCAGCTACCGTGTCCCCAATAACCCGCCCCGCTCCTCAGCAGAGACCAGACATATTTGAGAGAGAAGCAAAACACCCAGCATTAGAAACGGTCAGCCTAACCCCTGGCTGCCATGTGCGCCAGACCCCCAACCCCTGCCTCCTCCACTTCCTCAGTCTTCATCCATTTCTAGCATCTGTAATCCTCCCCCGATCCCGGCCCACACTCCGAGACGCAACGCTCCCTCAGCACTGGCATCCGCCTCAGGTCCGCTTCACATCTGCTTTAAGTTAGCTTAGAAGTGCACGTTCAAACGCACAAGCGCATGAAATCATCGGTGACGCAAGGACACACAGGCAAGCTGAGTTCAAGGCTCAAAACCAGATGCCCGCACCAAACGGGCAGCCATCTTGGATGCTATGGTTAATGTGGTGCAGTAATGAAATGTTCTCAGGGGTTCAATGTGAAGAATAGAGCTCTACTATTACAGGGAGCTGCATTAAAATCAATTCTAACATAACATGGTTTCATGAGTTTGTTGTTCAAATATTCCAAAGAGGATGAAAACAGCATTTTAGAATTGAGTCCTAGAAATATAGATGCTCTGTTTACTCTAAGTTCACTGACCTGAGATGAAATATTCTGATATAATAGTACCGTTAAAGCACCATAATGAACAGTGCTGAATACATCTGCTCAGTCCACCTTCATTCAAAGTCTGTAAACATCTGGAGAAAGTTTGTGACTTGAGCAAAAATCTAGCTTTGAATAGAAGAAATTAAAATGATTTAAATTTACAAATACCGGTTTCCTATACATTAAAAATATCAACTTTGGTTTTGGTTACGTTTTTATCATTACTAAAACAATTAATTAAATAAGCGTTTAATGTAATAAAATTTGTAATTCATTCACCTTTAAAGAAGACAAGACAACATTAAACTTTTTCCAATCAGATTTCGCCCCCCCCCCTCCTGTAAAGTTAGCTCCGGCCCAGAGGAACAGCAGCTACAGCGAAAAGGTTTTTCACTAATTTCCACCCGCTTATCTAATCCATTCTGCGTTTAGCTGATAAATACCAACTCTAGAACTTCCCGACACACCCCTACAACATGCATGGGCTCGTATTAAGTGACGGCGATCAATACAGCCCACTGTAAAAGGTTACAACGCCTCAGCAGCCCCTGTGGCTGTATGCTAGGCCGACTCAACACAACGGCGCTCTTTGACTAAATGGATTATGTCGCGCCTGCTTTGCTTCGACGTCGATCAAACCAGAGCTTTTTAATTGACGCGCTGGAGCAGCAGACGCCAAGCAGAGGACGTCAAGTCTGTCTCATCCACGCTGGGGTTGGAGCTGGGCCGTGCTAAAGACCGGATAGGGACATTATAGGATATTAATATGCACAAAGTCTTTCTGCGGAGGAAATGGCCTGCAGCAACTTCACCGCTCTTCAGACTGGATTGAGCTCCACTCCAGCGGAGAAAACGGTGGCACATGACGAGAGTTTCAAGTTTCTGTAACAACAGCACCCACCTCTGACTTCGTTAGCACACAGTCTCCATGGTGCCACCACTGGCTGACCCTCGGGACAATAATTACCGCCTAATTAGGGAGATGAGCAGTGCTTAAGCGCGGCTTAACGTTTAATCGACCAGCGCGGCGAGATCCAGATCTCTCGGGTCAGAGCAGCCAAATCACACTCAGATTTACATTTAAAAAAAAAAAAACACTCCACAGCCACACACACAACATCTGCACATCATCCAGACCAGTTCACTCAAAATCTGTAAGTTCTCCACCAAGGTTTTGTGTATTTCACTGGAAAAAATTCAGCTTTTACAGAGTAAATAAGAATCAAAAAGTACATGATAATCATCCATGAGCCAAATCCAGAGCAGGCTTACAGAGCGGTAAAAACAGATTTGTAGGTCAGCAAGCAAATCCAAGTCATATGTGGAAATAGATGGTGCTTCTTTTGGACTTTAATATCTTTTATGGAGCTTTGTGGATGAAAAACTAAAGTTTTCCAAAGAGACTTAGAGCATGGTAGGTATAAGTAGTAGAGAAATCAGAATAACACATTCCAAATGGATGTTAGTATTATCAAAAATAACCTGGAAAACGGTGAACGTGGAAATTTTGATTTCTTAAACCCTGACATGGCACGTTAAAATGGCAACCCTGCAATAAAAACCTAAAGACATGCTGTTTGTTTGTGCGTGAATCTATGGATGTAATGATTTAATTGTAGTCTCGTTTCAACTGGTTTGATCATGAATGTGGGATCAAAGCCAGTCACAAGTTCCCACAGCACAAACCGATGCCTATCTCACTGACTTGTCTGATTCAGTTAATAAAACTGATAAATGTGACAGTTGGAAACAAAAACAGCTTGTTTTCCTGCTTAATAACCCAAACATTTATCTGTTTAACACAAAGTTTGATATGACTTCTTACCCACTCAATCAGAGAAAGTCTTTATCTCCTCCTTGTTGTGTTTGTTTCGGCATGTTTGTGAACTACTGGCGTGTTTGCAGATAGTGTTTTCTTTTCACACCCTCAACGTCGGACTTCATCGCCTTCTTTTATTGAGGTCAACTGCAGCTCCTGGTGATGTGTCGCCTAAAACCGCCAGAGCTGGCACCCCATGTCGGCGGGCTGCACCTTCGCCCGATTCGTCGAGGTTAAACCTTTACACACTCCACTGCACTCCTAATAGCTGAGCAAATAGCCGTCCTGAAGACCGATACTGTACTCGCTGCCTGAGAGGGTCTTACGGGATTCAGCTGAATAAATAACTGTGATTCTGCCCTGCACGGCCGCCGGATCGTGTCTAATTACCGCTGGCTGCAGGGCGAAGGCGGTGCAATCTCTGGCTGTTTCCGAGATGCTTTTTGGTTCATTTTACAGGCTTAATGCATGTTATAGGCGGGTGGGGCTCTACTTCAGCTGGGTGCATATGATTACACATTTTTATTTCAACTTTGGAAGCTTTAAAGAGCTTTAAAGAGGCAATCTGTGCAGCTCCACAGGTATCAGATTGAGGGAGTGGTCCTCTGGAAACTATGTGGCACAAACATTGCAGCATCTCTTGGCTGCGCGCCCCTCGGCTTCACCCGGGCTGTGAATTCTTCTGTCTCCCCACCGAGGCAAGCGGGGGACAGGCAGTGTGTGTGATGAGGGACTCAATCACCACACTGACCCCAAAGATTTGAAACTGTATGAGCTGCACATACCAGGGTAAGGGGGGTTCACAGGCAGGAATCTTGATGGTGTTGCATGTAACTTGTGTTACAGAATGATGTGCCCTCATTTTCTACTCACCCTCATGCTGATTAACACTCTGGAACACTTTTTGGATATTTATCCTGCAGCCGGAGATGTGGGGAGGTTTTCGTTCTGCATCAGTTCGGTTACAATGAGGTTGAACGGCGCCCGTTCAAAAAGGTCCCTAAAAGTCCACAAAAACTTGTAAATATTCCTCCATACTGCTCGTCCGATGTAATCCAAGTGTCCTGAGTGGGTAGCGTCTATAATTTACTCAAATCGGCATCACATAGTATATTTTTATAAGCTAAATTGCAGCAAATTGCATTACCTCCTTGCGCATACATGAGACTATGGAAGCCATGGCAGACTAGGGGTAGCGCGTTGTGCGTGTTCTCAGCCTACTGGCTACTACAGACGGAGAATACGGCTACGGTTTGGGCTCTAAAAATATACTAAATTATGTTGTTTCAAGTAAAGTATGGATGCTACCAACTCAGGACACTTGGATTACATCGGACGAGCAGTATGGAGGAATATTGACAAGTTTTTGAGGACTTTTGTGGATCTTTTTTGAACGGGCGCCGTTCAACATAACTGTGACGGAATCGATGCAGAACGAAAACCTCCCCACGTCTCCGGCTGCATGATAAATATGAACAAAGTGTTCCAGAGTGTCAATCAGCATGAGGGTGAAAATGAAGGCACATCATTCTGAGGGTGAAGTGTTCCTTTAAGAGACTTAGACCTGCAGGTTTGAACAGCAATCGGCCATGGAACTACAACCACAAGATTCCCGCTGCAAAAAGCAAGGCTCACGCAGGCAAGGCGCAGGGCTGTGGCCTGGTTTTCCTGTGAACAGTAACTGTGCAGGAGCAGCGGCTCGCACCACAAGAAAATGCCTGCCTGTGTGCAAGTTTACACAGCAGCCGCCGCAGCCCTTTGTTTTTGACAGCAAGCGTGATTTACACAAGAAAGCTAGTGCATGTAGAGACAAAGGAAAGAGACAAGACCCTGTCAGCGCAGGGCGCCCCAGACCCGATGTTTAAAAGTGCAGAAGCCCGATCTGAAAATGGCTCACCTGCAGAGCTCCAGCCTATGAAAATAGGTTTCAGTGCATAAGCATGCACTTCTTAACTTGGATTATTGGCATTTTTTGGGATGCTTTAGGCTGGAAATGAGATTGTCACCCACTTCTCTATCCTGCAGAAATCCAAATCCTTGGGAGGAGTGTGTTAGTACTGTACACACACATACGAAAAAGGCTCTGGTGTGTTAAGACAATGTTGACACCAACTCCAAATCTGTTGACGACAGACGTTTTTAAGACCTCTGCCGCTTTCTGTAAAGTTTTGCATAGTTTTTCCGCCAGGTTGGGACTCCTTATCTCTCCTCTGGTACTTTATGTAACAGAGCAGCGGGTCATGTGAACAAGAAGCACCTTGAACTCCAAACTTCGATTACGAGGATTGCCTCATGTCTCCCTGGTCAGGCCTGATGGTCTCCGGCAGGCAGGGAGGGAGGGAGGACGGTTTAACAGGTGATTTGGAGCTGCTGTGCTCAACACTATTCCTGTGACAGCTGTGTTTACACAGTGGCTGATAGCCACCATTTGAGAAAATCTCCGAGGGTAATTTTTTCTTTTTAATTGAATGCATATTGACACAGTATTGCACAATTTCACTACGGCGGAAAGCTTGAGGGGAGCTGCTCAGTCAACACGAACTAAACCTTGATGTTTATGGGTGATGTCTGAGTAGTAAAGGGCTAATCACCTTCTCCCTGTCTAGTTTTGAAATGTTAATGCACCTCTGGGATCGATGCCTGCTGTAATATTGCCAGTCAGCAGAAAAGCTGAGCAGTAAACAACAAAACAGGGTGTGTTTGAGTATCTGGGACACAGAAGCAGAGCTTGCACATTGCTGAGGCCCACACAGGAAAACACAAGAAGCTCTGGAAGACAACTGAGACCTAATATCTTGCTTGACACCAGCATGATAAGACACCCCCCACCCAACACACACACACCCAACACACACACACACAATTCAGCTTGTTTACCAACTTCTGCAGCCAGATGCCATTTTTAAACAGCTTTGGTGTGTTATAAGAGGGGAAAAGTCATCACTACTTTAAAAAAAACATTATAAAGTGCAAGAAGACGAGCACGCCACATACTAGGTTTATAGATGTTCCCTTTCACCCAAAGCAGTGATGAAACCTGTCCCAAACTGCAGCGCGCCTCTGCTGCTCAGCTATGCAGGCGATTGCCACGTTTCTCCCCATTCACTTTTCTAACCCGCGCGCGTGTTTGTGTGTGTATATGTGTATGTGTGTGAGCGAGTGTGACTTCTGCTTACTTTTGCACTGCAGCTCCACCATGGCCTGGAACCACTCGTCCTGGTCCGCGTCGTTCTCCGCGGCCACGGCGAAGCTCTCCGCGCGGGTGTACAGCACGATCATGTGCTTGTTCTTGGAGTCGGCCCGCTTGTTGATGTTGAAGCAGGTCTCCAGCGCCACGGCTTTCTTCGGGACAGGGGCCTTACCGCGGAATTTCTTCTCGCTCTCGTAGTACTCCAGGCGGGCCGGACCGCGCTCGGAGGCGGCGCGGAGGACGAAGTAGCGCCGGTGCATGGACTTCTGCTTGCGGAGGTAGCCGCTCTTCCGCACGTCCTCGTTGCTGTGCTGCTCGGCCACTTGGCTCTCCATGGCGTCTAGGTGTAGTCTTTAAAAATAAACGTGACTTTTCAGTTCCTCTTTGGGTTTGTTTGGGTTTTTTTTTTTTTGTAAGTTTTACAGAGGTGACTCAAACATCCCCCGGGTCCACTGCTCCCCTCTCCCACATCACCGCAGGCATGAGAGAGGAGACCAGAGGTCGGTTCGGGTTGCTGCTGCTGCTGCTGCAAGTCCCAGAGGTTATGCGCTTAAAACCGGGTTCGTGTATGACTGCAGCGATAGGTCCCTTCAGCCCTTTGGGGGGGGAGTGTTGTTTTCCCTCCAGCGGACAAACCAGCGCAAGTTTTCCAGGCGAAGCCGGACGAGCACATGCGCCGCAGCGTTTCGCGGGGATCCCACTCTCCTCTCCACTTCTATGAACACTACTAGTAGTAGTAGTGTTTCCCAGGGTTGTCTGGCCGGTTTAATCCCATTTACTGCACATCAAAGAGTACTGAGCCCATCCCGCGGAGTGCTCTCTCTCAGCCTGTCCCCCCGCCCCTGCCCTGCACGCAGGGCTCTGGTCTGGTTGTTGTGCGGAGCAGCTACCGTGGAGCGGGACTGTCACTCACCGCTGTACTAGTACTCTGGAACACGGTGCGTTCAGGAACTTCGCCACAGCTCCGACAGCGCAACTTCCGCTCACAAAGCACGCTAATGCAGATATAAGATGATAATAAAGAATGAATAATTATAAAACACCAAAACATTTACTTTATGCATATGAAAAGCCTATAATACAATTCATTTAGGGCAGTGTGTTAGTGTTCTTTTATAAATAAGATTCCGTGTAGCTATTATTAAGACCTGTAGAATGGAGTAAATACACAAATAGTTTAAATATTAAGAATATCAGTGCAATATATGTGGAGATACAAATGAATGAAGATAATTTAAAAATCTATAATAAAGACCATGTCAATGTCACGTTCAAACTAAAAACGATCCGGCTTTTTATTGTTGTTTCATCCTCTAGGCCTATTCATCTCTTTGTAAACTATATAAACTTTTTATGATATAACAATATTCATATACTTTTTTTTATGATGTAGAGCACTTTGTGATACTTCTTGTATGAAAGATGCTATAGAAAGTTTGATTTGATATGAGGTGAATACAAATGTTGTGTTTAACCAAGTGGCTGTGATAAGTCCTTTCAGCCTCAGGATTTAGGTTTTATTATATTTTAAAGGGGCCTGAATGGGAATTGGTCCTTTTTTTCTTTTTGTATTAGGGTTTTATGTTGCCCACTATCAGTATAAAATAAAATAACGTACCCTTTACATGATTATAAAATAACATAAACGATATAAGATGCACTTTTTTCAAAAGTATTGCAGGTGTGTGTGAGGGCATAAAAAAAGTAACAGTAATAAGAATGGATTAAACTGAAAGCATTAAACAGAAGCCAACAGTAGCATCTACAAATAAATTATACACTTGCACATTTTATGTTTATTAGGAATAATATCACTTCTTTCTCATTCAACTTCTTTGGTGTCTTTCATTTGTCTCTTTCGATTGTTGAAAGGTATTCATCCCCTTGTATTAGACTCTGATGTTACCAGTTCTAATAATTTCCGACACAACGTGAAGGCAGCACCACTTCCACCATGTGTGGAGTAAGATTTCAGGCTAATCCCCCCCTCTGCTTTGTGTTGAAATGTGAATATATTGACACATTTTTCACTCTGTATGTACACAATTTTAGCCACCCTCAAAGCAAATAATATGATTTGCAAAAAACTTCATGCTTATTGAAACAATATACCATCCTGTATAAAATACTTTTTAAAGTCAAGACTTAATTTACCCTTATTTGTGATTTTAAGTAGGCTGCACTATTTAGAAAAAATAGATCAAGCAATAATCTGTAGGGAATACCCACAAAGCCCAACTATTTTCTCAAACAATGCTTTACAGCAAATGTTTTCATATAAATTGATATTTTGATTGACTGTGCTTGATACCTTTTGTTCTTACTACTTACTACACATAATGTTTCATTTGTTGCTGTATTTTAATAGTTTTATGATATCTTGAAACTATTTGACCTGTATTGATAGAATTGTCACTGCCATTTATCCTTGCAACAAAATCTTAAGAAGGGAAAAAAGAATTTGGAGTGATTATTTTATATTTCCTCAAGATTCTTAAGATGTTTGTGATTTAAAAGTTTTGGCTATTAATTGCAGGTTTACCAAACAAAGAAATGAAGCAAGAAATATCAATGATTAATTAATTTTTAAATTACATTTTTTTAACACTGCACAGTAAGATAGTGGGGTAATGTTTTCTGGAATGTGGTCACTTGGTGGTACGTCTTCATGAATTGTCATTGTTGCTTATCGTTGACATATGTTATGTTTTATTTTTGCTATCTTTATTGTATATTTTAATTATTTTATTTCTTATTTTAATTATTTTATTTAATTAGTTTTAATGCTATCTAAGGGTTTAATTTCTTTTAGTCTATTTTAATTATTTTATTTATTTTATTTAATTTTAGTCTTTATTTACTGTAGTGTATTTTTATTATCTTTTAGTATATTTGAATTGTTTAATTTCTTTTAGTATGACCTGAGTGACAGGTAACTGATCAGTGCAGAGCTGTGATCAGAGAGACGAGCAGAGATTTATAACTTCCTCCTGCTCGTTTCTAACATGATAGTAGCTGCTATTTTTATTTACCTATTCTGTTGTTACCAAAAATTCCAAAAACCAAATTTGTATTATAGAATAAATCAAACTAAATTGTATAAACAACAAAGAAAAAAGATGATTCATGGATGAAAAAACTTTTGCGTGTCGTAACATATTGTAGTCTGTTATAATTGTCTTCTAAAATGTAAAATCTTAGTTTTCCTTATTTGTGGTCCCTGCACAGAGAACATCTCCTCCAGATCCACTCTGGATGCTTTTCATTCGTCTTCCATAAAGTTTGCTTCTGCCTTTTCTCCCTCCCCATGCAGACCTTTAGCTCTCCTCTCAGCCCCGCCCCTCACCGTGACCTTGCCCCCCTCCCTCTTAGTGTATCGGTGTCCTCAGGCCGTGTTTGCAGCCAACAGTTGCCATAAAGCAGCAGCAGCCTGCAGGCTGCTCGGCACACAATCAGCCGCTTATTCAGGCCGGATTAAGGAATCAGGGCCGGACGGCGGAGTTAAGCGGCTGTGAATGAGATGTGGCGACTCCGATACAAAGCTGTCACTCAGGGGGGGGGGCGCTGACGTCAGAGGGGACGCAGGGGCCGTAAAACACGCCGCGCCGGAGTCCCGGTGCAGGAGGGGAAGGTTTCCATCCACACCGGCTCCTCATGGGTGGCCCCCGCTTGGCCCGCGGACCCAGGCCTGCACGCTCTCGTAGTGGTCTCCATGGGGACGGGCAGGACCTGCGGAGGTATCCGGCTTACTGGAAACGTGTTTTGTTGTTGACTTTCAGGAATGAAGAGTGGGAGGGGGGTCAGAGGCGGGAGGATGGGAGGGGGGACTAGCGTGTGTTTAAAGAATCTATATCCTAGAAATGCTTCAATGGTTGGTAGTTTCCAGTTTACATATATATTTATATATTAGGGATGTAACCATAGGCCTACTTCAAAAATCGATTTAAAATCGGTTCAAACTGGTTTAAATGGCAATCGATGTAGAAAAAAAGGAAAATCGATTTGCACGCAATGCATCAATGTAGATGACGTTCAAACAAGTAAAACTTTTTTTGTTCATAAAAAGATTTGTGATCATTTCCATATCTATAATAATTATTTGTTCAGTGTTAAGTTTTGTTCAACAGCCAATAGAAGGTGACAGTTTTAAACAAGGGAGAAAAAGGCAAATATAAGAAAAAGACAATTAATTTGGTCATAACATAACTCAAATTAATTTACTTGGAAAAAAATTGTAAAAAAAAATCAAAATCAAGAACTTAAAATCAAGAATCAAATCGATTGTGGCTTGAGTGAATTTCTCTAAATTATAATTAAGCACATTTCTATTTAATATCACTTTTTTCAGTCTCCAGTTATTTGAATCATTATTAAGAATTTAGCCTTTTCTGGAAGGAGACGGATGATTCTGTTGACATCTCCATGTTTCTCCGGACGCTGCTCCTCAGGCCTCATCAGAGACTCTGCTCCTGTTTCAGTGTTTTCTCTTGTGTTTATTTAAGTTTCCTTTGTGATTAAATCTGAGTCCACATTCATCACAGCTGAATGGTTTGTCGCCCGTGTGGATTCTCATGTGTACATTTAAACTTCCCTGCGACTAAATCTTTGTCCACAATCATCACAGCTGAATGGTTTGTCTCCTGTGTGGATTCTCATGTGTTTCATGAGCTCCCTTTCATGAATATAGACTTTACCACAAACATCACATCTCATTTTCTTTTTTCTTGTGGGGACTCTTTTCTTCCCATTTCCATCATTTTTCTCACATCCTTGATTGTTGGCCATAGTATTTCTGGATCTTCTTTTATGAGGTTCTG